>QEPC01004642.1:179149-208675 GCA_003113815.1 Sphenodon punctatus | reverse complement strand
TTAAGCAAGGCCTGGGTTCCCTTGTGCTGTCTGGGGAAGTAGTGGAAGGAGGGAAGGGGTTAGACTGGGAATGAGGATGTGTGGCAGTGGCGAGGTCAGGGAGGGGAGGAAGAATCACTTATGTTGGGGGAGAAGTTGGCTGCAGGGTCTTGCTAGACCTTTCGGCTGCATTTGACACAGTCAATCATGAGGTGTTGGTGACTTGCCTGCGGGACCATGCCGGGATTGATGAAACAGTCTTGGACTGGTTTCGTTCATTCCTGACCAGGAAAACTCACTGGGTGGTCTTGGGGGAGTGTACGTCTTCTCCCCCAAGACCTCACGTGTGGAGTCCCACAGGGTGCCATTTGGCCCCCCTCTTGTTTAACATCTATATGCAGCCGTTAGGGGAGATCATGAGAAGGATTCAGGGCATGCAGTGTCATCAGTATGCTGATGACACTCAGCTCTACCTCTCTTTTTCCATCAACCCAGGCCATGCAGTCATCTTATTTTCCCAGTGCTTGTCAGCTGTGGGGGCTTGGATGTGGATAAGCCATCTGCAATTGAATCCTGACAAAATGGAGGTGATGTTGGTGGGTGAGGGCTTGGGGGCCTGGGAGTGGTTGAGTCTCCTCTTGTTGGGGGTGGAGGGGTCACCCTCCCATGGTCTCCCAAGTGCAAAGTCTGGGTGTGCTCCTCGATTCATGGCTCAGCTTGGAATCTCAGGTTGTGGCTGTGGCAGGGAGTGCTTATCGTCAGTTACACCTTGTCTGGCGGCTTCGGCCGTATGTCTCAGACTCTGACCTCGCCACTGTCATGCATGCCGTCATCACCTTGAGGCTGGATTACTGCAGTGTGCTCTACATGGGGCTGCCTGAGAAGTTGGTCCAGAGGCTGGTGCAGAATGCCGTGGCCCGTCTCCTTACGGGGGCAGGCCTCAGGGAGCATATGACGCCTGTGCTCCAGGCTCTGTACTGGCTGCATATAAAGTTCAAGGTGCTGATTTTAACCTTTTAAGCCCTTCACAGCCTGGGCCCCGCTTATTTGCAGGACCACCTCCCTCCCCATGTGCCTGTGCACCCTTTGAGATTGTCCGTGGGAAGCTGTTTTGGAGGTTGTCCAGGTGAGGTGGGTAGCCACCGATGTTAGATCTTTTTCAGTGGCTGCCGCTGTGCTGTGGAATTCGCTCCCGGAGGTGGCTCGGTTGGCCTCCATTTTCCTGTCATTTCAATGTTTATGTAAGACCTGGCTGTTCCACCAGGATTTCGGAGAGGGTGGGTTGGGTTTTTTCCCCCCTGCATATAGGATACATTTTTAACTTGTTAAATTGTTTTACTGTTTTATCTTTGTTGTTCACCGCCCTGGGCTGCCCAGTTAGCAGGAGGGGTGGGATAGAAATTTTAAATCAATCAATAAAAATAAAGTGCAGTCTCGGTGCCATATTCTAGGCAAAACCCTAACTATGAGGGATCAAGAAAACCAACACGATCCAGATGCTCCTGCAACTGCTGGGCCACTACCCGTTCAATAACCTTCCCTAAAAAGGGGAGGTTAAAGACTGGCTAATTGCTGTCAAGGGAGTCAAAGTCAAGCGATGGTTTCTTGAGCAGGGGCTATACCACCACCTCCTTGAGGCAGTCTTGCACCTTGCCCTACCTAAGGGAGGCACTGACCATCCCCACCAACAACGGCTCCATCATCTCCCAGCAGGCCTTAACCAACCAGGACGGGCAAGGGTCCAGTTCACAACAGGTGTCTCTGACAGCCCCAAGAACATCCTCTGCATCGGCAGGGGTCATCAATTGAAACTGATACCACAAACAAGGACAAGGCGGGGCCTCCATAACCTTCAATTGCCCTACTGCAGAAAAAGCAGCATCAAAACCATGATGAATCCAAGCGATTTTGTCCACAAAATAATCCACAAACAAGTCACAGTGGGCACTAGATGACTCCACTCCAAGGCGGAACGAGGCCGGACTGACCAGCCCCCGCACTTCCCGGAACAGCTCCGCTGAACGGGATTTAGTGGATGCTATAAGAGCAGCAAAGAACTCTTTCTTTGCTGTTTGCATAGCAACGGCATAGGCTTGTAAACTCGTTCTATGCCACAACCTGTCAGTACATGAACGATGCCACCGTCATTCCAACCGCCTTCCTTCCTGCTTCAACACCCGCAGCCCCTCCAAAAACCAGGGAGGCCTGCGGTGCTGCCGCCTGGGGAGAAAATGCCTCGGAGCTATCCGATCAATGGCCTCAGTCAGCATGACGTCCCACAGCTCGACGAGGCCATCGATGGAGCAGCCGTCCAGATCGGAGGGTATATCCCTCAAAGCCTCCCGGAATCACTCCAAATTCCATCTGTCTATGGGGGTGGACCATTTTAATAGGTTCCATGCCCCTACGGGGGCAAACGTGTGGCAGGAGAGGGGCCTGTAGGAGGTAATGGTAATGGTAAAGTTGAGAGAGAGAGTGAGAGTTTGCAGTTGGCCAGCTGGTGGTCAGACTGAATCTTTCTCATTCATCAGAGATCACTTGATTATTATTAATAAATATTATTAAGACATCATCCTCACCAAGGAAGTTAGGTATACCATACAGAGTCAGACCCAGGGTCCATCATCAAGCCCAGCATCCTGTCCTCCAACAGTGGAGAGGTGATGCTGCCAATCTCAGTCTGCTCTGGGTGAGTACTTTGGGGACCCATCTGGTAGGGATGTGCATGTCGTTTTCATTATTACAATAATGATAATGACAATTGTTGTTTTTGTTATTGTTATTGCAATAACGAAAATGACAACCAAGAATAACGATAATGATAACAAAAATGACAATGTCGTTATTGTTGTCCTTATTATTAGTGACAGTTGCAGTTTTGTTTTTGATGGAAATGGAGAGGGGAGGAGGGAGCAGACATCTCAGTGCCCTAAAGAGTCTTGAACTATGCCTGTGTTGGGAGAGGTGAGCAGCTTCGCAGTATCTGATGGATGCATCGCTGGCCAATGAGCAGCATAATCAGGTCCCAGCAGTCTCATGGCAGTCTATGATTGCTCAATGACTGCTGCCTCCCAAAACCAATCAGGGGACTGTGGGGGAGGGCACTGCAACCCTTTATAATGAGCAAACCATGTGTTTCTGTTTTCCTCTCTGTTCTGTGAGAGCTCTCTGCTTGTCAGGTTGTATTTTACAGAACTGGTGCTTGCACACAAATCTATTACCAATTTCTTTCCTTCCTCGTGCCCCTCCTATGCCCCTCCTCCTACACCCTCACTCTCTCTTGCACCGCTCTCTTCCGCCCCCCTCCTCGCATCATCCCACCACACTTCTCTGCTGTGGATTGCCCTTTAAATCTCCCTCTGGTGGCTGTGTTGTTGCTGGTTGCCTGGCAGTGACGCTGCATGCTTTGTCCCCGGCTGGGAATCGTTTTCTTTTATTCTGGCCAGTGATTGCCATCCAGACGTTACTTTTTGTTGTTTTCCGATGGGAATCTCTTTGACCACGCTTTCGGAGATTGTCTGGCGGGGAGCCCAGGAAGCGTGGTTGAAATTGACCCCATGTGATATTGACCATGGTGAACATCTGGCGGCCACCGAACAGACGTTCAGGGAGCTTTGACCCCGCCGCGGAATTGACCGTGGTTCACTGTGGTTGAGCGTGATCTTATAAAGTCTGAAAATACCCACTGTTGACCACTCACTCTTTCTGGATTCACTTCACTCCCTTGGCTTCTTTGGCTCCGTCCTCGACTGGTTCTCCTCCTACCTCTCTGACCGCTCCTTCAGTGTGTCTCTTGCCAACTCCACCTCCTCCTCCCTTCCCCTATCAGTTGGTGTTCCCCAAGGCTCTGTCCTTGGCCCTGTCCTCTTCTCTATCTGTACCCTGTCCCTAGGCAAACTCATTGCCTCCCATGGCTTCCAATATCACCTCTACACAGATGACACTCAACTCTATCTCTCTACTCCCTCTCTCTCTCCATCAATTCAAGCTCACCTCACCAGCTGTTTATCTGACATCTCTATCTGGATGTCTCAATGTCACTTCAAACTCAACATGCCTAAAACTGAACTCCTTATCTTCCCTTCTCATCCTTCCTTTCCCTCTTCCCTGTCGATCCTCATCAATGGGGTCACCATCCTTCCTGTCCCCAAAGCCCGTAGATTATGCTTCATCTTTGACTCACCCCTTTCTTTTAAACCCTACATCAACTCTGTTGCCAAATCCTGTCGCTTATCCCTCCATAACATTGCTAAGATTCGCCCTTTTCTCTCTGCCTCCTCTGCCAAAACCCTTGTTCATGCCCTGGTCATCTCTCGCCTCCATTACTGTAACCTCCTTCTCACTGGCCTCCCCCACTCTCACCTTTCTCCCCTTATCTCCATACAAAACTCTGCTTCCAGGGTCATCCACCTTGCCCGTTGCTTCGACCACGTGCAGCCCCTCCTCTCTCCTCTTCACAGGCTCGCCCTTCCTGAACGAATCCTGAACAATCTCCTAGTCTTCACCTATAAAGCTCTTCACAACCTTCCTCCCCCCTACCTCTTTGCGCTAATTTCCCTCCGTACTCCAGTCTGTGAACTCTGCTCCTCCTCTGTCCCCTCTCTCACCCTCCCATGCCTCCCCTAACCGCCTTAATCCCTTCTCCCTAGCTGCCCCCCACACCTGGAACTCCCTCCCTGCCCACATCTGCCTCACCACTTCCCTTCGTACCTTCAAATCCCTCCTCAAGACCCACCTCTTCCACTCTGTTCTCCCCGACTTCTTGTTCCCCTCACCTAACTCCTGCTGATACCCTCCATCCAGTAAAATCTGTTACCTAAGGTCTGTGTGCTCATATCCTCACCACATGGAGTGACCAGCCATCACTCTTGATGTAACTAAGCCAAGCGCGTACACCTGGGACCTCGCATCCTCGTGAATGTTACACTCCTTTTCTCCCTCTGTTCCCCTTCCTTCATCAACCCCCCTCCCTCAATAGAGTCACTGTAAGTCCTAGGGCAGGGACTGGGTCTATTCAATTACTTTGTAAACCACCAGGTACATTGCTTGTTCTATATAAATGCTTGATGATGATAATAATAATAATAATAATAAAGGAGGGCGGGCATCTGCATGACTGCTGGTCCGGGTGGATGGGGATGTGTGCGTGAGGGCTCTCACACCCCACCCACCTTCACCCATCTCCCACACACGGAGGCACTGGAGAAAACGGAAGTACCTCCATGGGTGGAGATGGCTGGAGGTGGGTGGGCATCTGTGTAATGGGCCACGCACCCACCACACACGCACTGCAGCCTACACCAATTTCCCCCCCCCCCCCCGCACCTCCGGTCCATTTGAAAAGGGCCTAAATTGTGCACACACTCCTTAAAACACAGCCTACAATTTCACCTATATCTATTACTTTTTATACTGCACAAGACTTTCCTTGTGCCATTTAAAATACTTACCACAACCATTTTGTTATAAGTGGAATACTGATACTTGGTAAAGAAGGACTTAAGAACCTTAAAGACAATTTTATAAGCAGGAGAATGCCATTGGGCACGCACCATGCATGCACTCCTTCTCCTTTATTATTTTGGACTGAAGGAGCTTGGCTTTGTGTATGATAAGGAATAGCCGTTAGCTAAATCACTGCATCATATTTCAGCACTGTAGTTTCTGTCAGGAGATCTAAATGTCTTCACTTGTACTTCTGACTTAGCTTTGCTTCTAAGAAACTATAGCCAGCTCAATAAGAACAGACTCTTCATCTTAGTAGAGCTGAAGGGAAAATAAGGAGGGTTTTTTTGTTTCTGAGGAAAAATAAATTCTTTTTTTTTTTAATGGGGAAAGCATAAGAGTATTGTACACTAGTCATGCAACATTTGCAGTGGTGTCCTCTATGATGGGGGCATGCATGCCAATAGCTAGCATGGGAAGATGTACCATTAGAATGAATGGGGCTCATGTGTGCTGACTAGAGTTAAAAGAGATAGAAAAAGAATTATCTGTGGTTAATATCTGGTATTACAAATAATTTGGGGGTTATTTGGTAACTGTCTGGTAAACATGGAGATTAACCACCCAATCAGAATGTCAAGTGGTAGTCGTGGCATTCAGTAATTTGGTAAACCAGTTAACCAAACTGCCAGCAGATAACAAACTGGATAGTCCATTCGGTAGCTGACTGGAAACTGCAGATACCGTGATATCTGGTCAGATACTGTATAGTAATAGATATTCTAGCTCTAGTGCTGACTGCTAGGATGGTTACTATGCCACTGGGTTATCGCAATGTTAAACAGCTGCAGAAAGTCCTGTTTTCAGTCTGAGGATTCACACACACAGATATCAAGAAGGCTTAAGAGCTTCTGTTGCCTGAAGTGCAGCTAAAATTGTGCATTGCATTTATCATGTTTAAATAATGACTTCAGAATAACAGATAAAATATAGCTCAATCCTGTCCCCTCTTTCCACTCCCATATTAGTTAATAAAAATAAAAATAAAAATCTTGAATGCAAGTTATAATTTTTCCATGCCGTCTTGCCCTGCAGATGGTTGTGGGGAAACCTGTGTCCCTCTGAAATATCCCTTTGCAAAGGGCAG
The DNA here is from genome assembly GCA_003113815.1 of Sphenodon punctatus. NCBI lineage: Eukaryota > Metazoa > Chordata > Lepidosauria > Sphenodontia > Sphenodontidae > Sphenodon > Sphenodon punctatus. The sequence goes on along the minus strand of QEPC01004642.1, from coordinate 202,104 downwards.
CTCATCCCCAAGAGGAGTGCAATGGCTGGTTTGTTCAGGGGTCCATCTTGTACCCATTCTGTTCCTTCCTAGATATTAGAGATAAATCATTTACTGCTGGCCTATGAGTCATACTTCTATCTGTGTGCTGTTTCTGGTAAGAGTTTTGTCCAAGCTATGGAGTCTAGCCTGTAGCCATCTTTTGGATCACACAATATGAGTAATTCAGTTTTCATTCAAGATTTTTGTTTATATTTGTTAATTACCACAGCGGACTAATTACCACAGCCTGGGACTCATTTCTTTTGATGCCGGCCAGTGGTTGCCAGCCAGACTTTACTTTTAGTTGGTTCCCATCGGGAAAATCTTTGACCACGCTTTCAGGGATTGTCCTGCAGGGAACCCCGGAAGCATGGTTGAAATTGACCCCATGTGGGTTATTGACCGCGGTGAACATCTGTCGGCTGCCGAACAGACGTTCAGGGCGCTTTGGCCATGTCGTGGGATTGGCAGTGGTTCACTGTGGTTGAGCGTGATCTCGTAACATCTGAAAATACCCGATGTCTGCTTTAAAGAACTGGATAGGGGTGTGCAGATTTGTTTTGGTTTTTTTAATAAAATGAACAAAGCCATGTTCATTTTAGTAATTAAGATACGACAACAAATTACAAAGGTAATGAAAATTGACAAAATGAAGAAAAAAGAATTCATTTTAATTATAAAAATAAAAACAATAATAAAAAAGAAATCACTGCACATGTGCAAAATGGCCACCAGGGCCATTCTGCTCATTCTCTCCCTTTCCCCAAGATGTCGCCAGCAGCGTTAGCACCATTTAAAAAAAGGTGCAGACTGATCTGGTGGCCATTTGGTACATGTTCAGTGATTTTGTTTTATTTTTTAAAAGTTGTTAATAAAGGGAAACAAAAATGGTAAGGCGGGGGGGGGTGTTTCATGAAAACCCCTGAAAATAAAAATGAAAAAAGGGTTTTGGAAATGAAAAAGGTAACAAAAACGAACTGTGTGCCTGCTTCACATCCCTGGAACTCGAGAGATGGAAGGGACCTCAAGGGTCATCTAGTCCAACCTCCTGCCCTGAGGCAGGAATAGCCTAGCCTAGCATAGACCTAAGGAATCCTTGATGGATGCCCGTCCAGTATTTTTTCTTGAAAACCTCATGGAGAAGGAAATTTCACTATTTCCCTAGGCATCTCATTGCACTGTTGGAGTGTTATAACAATTAGGAAGACTCTCCTAGCCTACATCTACCTTTCTGTAATTTGAACCCATTTCTTTTGTTCTCAGTGGTAATGGAGAACAAATGTTATCAAACTTTTTATAGCATCCTTTTAGGCACTGGAAAACTGTCAATATATTCACCTACCCCAATATTATTTTCTTTAGGCTAAAAATGCCCAAGTCCATCAGCTTTTCTTTGTGTGACTTGTATTAATATTTACTGCTCTCCTCTGAATTCTTTCCAGTTTATCAACATTAGAGTTGAAACAGATAATAGGTTTATCAGTTTGGGGTATTATTGCATTTATGGGAATCCATTCAAGTACTTGAATAATGTCCATGACGGGCCCTCACATATCTGATTTTTCCATTTGGGGTTTGAAGGGGATAGTTGCATCATTTTTTGGAAATTGTGCACCTGTAATAGTGCTAATATTGCTGAAATGACATGACCAAAACACTAGAATTGAATCAAGAAGACCTTGATACCTCATGAAATTTCAGGCCGGGGCCTGAGAAGTCACCAAGATCTCAGCCCTCATGAGATATCTCACCCATTTTTTTTTTCAAATTCACTGTACATGCACAAAATAGCCACCAGGGCCATTCTGTGTATGCACAGCCCTTTTCAAAAATGGTGCCAGCAGCATCGGCACCATTTTGGAAAATGGCAGCCGTCCTGGACATGCATGGTGCCATTCATGCATGCACAGAACAGCTGCCCTTTTCCATAATGCTGCTGACACTGCCAGTGCCATTTTGGAAAAGGGATGTGTATGCGCAGAATGGCCTGCAGCCATTTGCACATGCGCAGGGATTTTAAATTTTTTTTTCTGCGTTTTCCCCATGGAGACGCAGAGCATCAAGAGACCCAGAGGCTGAAGCAGCCAGGTGAGTACATAATGGGGGAGGGTGAGTAGGGAAGTCTATAAAAGATCCTTTTTTGTTGTTGTTTGTTAAGTACAGGGGAAGGGAGAGCTGTCTTGAAATTCTCTCCTAGGTGAGAATCCAGGCAGTTACTTGGCTCAAGTTTCAGCCCTAAAAAATCCTGAAATTAGCAAACTGAAATGAAATAACTGAAACAGATTCCCAGTGGAGCAAAAACAGATACAACGTGTTCCCTGAGGCATCATTTTTTTTTAGTTCAGGTAGTGTATATTTGACAGCTTTACCTACTTTTGGGGGGTGCCTATGGGTATTTTCAGATGTTACAAGATCACGCTCAGTGAACCACGCTCAATTCCGCGGTGGGGCCAAAGGGCCCAGAACTTCTGTTCGGCACCCACCAGATGTTCACCATGCTCAATACCCACATGGGGTCAATTTCAACCACGCTTCCCAGGCTAGCCGGGGGAATATCCCGGGAAGCGTGGTCAAAGAGATCCCAACAGGGAACCAACAAAAAGTAACGTCTGGATGCCAATCACCCATTGGAATGAAAGGAAACAAGCCCCAGCCGTGGACAATGCACGCAGCGTCGCTGCCAGGCAACCAGCAACAACACAACCACCAGAGGAAGATTTAAAGGGAAAACCGCAGCAGGCTAGCATGGTGGGATGGAGCAAGGAGGGAGGTGGAGAAGAGCGGTGGGAGAGAAAGCGAGGGGGGAGGAGGAGGCAGGGTCAGCGGTGGAGGGAGCGCAGGCAGAGGAGGGGGAGCTGGGGGTTGTGCTGCCTATGGAGGAGGTGCAGGGACAACACCCACAGCAGCCGGGACACGATGCCCCAGGGACAACAGCCGGACCGGGGGAGGCGAAGGCACCCAGGAAATGGGTAAGGGGAATGAAGGGGAGGGGAATGGGGCACAGGGGCACCCAGGGGGGAAGCAGGGAGGAGGGGGAAGGGGGTGCCCAGCAAGGGGGCCCAACCGGCACCCAACCCTATACCCCCCCGGTCCCCACAGACATGGAAGAGCGCCTGGGCAGACGAGCCCCCGGAGGACACCGGCCCTGCCTGAGTGGAGGTGGAGGAGGAGGACCCACGTTGGAGAAGAAGGAGGAAGGCGTACCACAGAGGGGGCCAGTGGAGCCTCCAGGAGACCCGGAACTTCATCAGGATCTGGGGGACCCTGGAGTACCAGCTGGAGCTCACCCTCAACCAGCGCAACGAGCATGTCTACCGGGACATAGTGCAGGACATGGAGGTGGCGGGGCACCAGCGCACAGCAGCACATTGCTGCTCAAAGGCCAAAGAGCTGAAGAGGGGGTACAAGGCCATCTGGGACAACAATAGGCGGTCCGGACACGGAGCCCGGACCGCCAACTTCTATGATGCCCTGGACCGTATCCTCCATATGAAGGGGTCCATAGTTGCCCCACAGCTGGTGGGGAGCGCTGTGGTCCAGGGTAGGGAACGGGCCGAGGTACCCCCTCCCCTCGCCGCCCTCCTGGTAGACATGAGCTCCAGGGCTCTGGACCCCCAGGAGGAAGGCCCTGGGACTTCCGGCACCTGCAGCCCCCCCCTGACAGAAGCCCAGAAAGCACACGCCCCCAGGGGGCGGAGGGGGAGGACAATGTGATGGGGGCACTGTAGGGGACAGGGCACAAACGGGGTGGAGGGACAGGGTGGATGTGTGCACTTGGGTGCAATAGACGGTGCTTGCACTAGTATGGCTGCCGGACCCGTTTGTGGGTGATGGGGTTGCACCTACCCATGCAGGGGCATGCCCAGGTCACCGCAGGGGGTGGGCCAGGGGGGGAGGGCCTCACATCTGGTCCCCCCGGGTGCTATGCCTCGCCAGGGCATCCCAGATCCGTTTTGCGTAACGGAACTCCCTTGGGTTCTCTGCGTTCACGTACAGGGGCACCGGCTCCGGGGTCCCGGTGGGGCTCGGGGTACTCCAGGCCTGCCTCCTCAGTCTCCCATACATTGTGGAGCACACAACAGGCACCGATCATCAGGGCTGAGGTCTCCACAGTGTAATCAAGCCGGACAGCAACACTCCTCCAGCGCTGCTTGAGGGCCCCGAAGGCACGCTCCACTACGGTCTGGCTAGAACACAGGCGGGTATTGTATAGCAGCTCCTTGGGGGTCCGTGGTACAGGGTAGACCTTCATCAACCAGCGGGTCAGGGGGTAGGCAGGGTCCCCCAGGATTAAGGGGGGCATCGGGACCCCCTCGATTCATCTCATGCCCATGTCAGCGAAGTCCCCCCGGAACATCCGAGCATAGAAGGGGGAGATGGTCATGATCCTGGTGACGTGACTGCGGCTGGAGTTGCCCGTGTAGATGTCTATGAACCGGCCCCGGTGATCCACCATCCCCTGCAGATGCAGGGTGTATACCCGTACCTGTTCACATACTCTAGCGCCTCCCTGGAGGAGGGGCAGAGTATCTCTATGTGGGTGCCGTCCACAGCTCCCATGCAGTTGAGGAAGCCTCCAGCCACAAATCCCACCATCACGGCCCCCTGGTCCACCAGCTGGATCGTTCTGTCCAGCAGCACACCCTCCACCACCTCGCACACATCCCGGAGGATACAGGCAACAGTGCTGAGCCCTACGCTGAAGTGCTGGGACACGGACTGGCAGGAGTCGGGCATCGCTAGGGCCCAGACCCCTATTGCCACCCATTGGACCATGGGGATGGGGTCCCACATGGAGGTGTGCTGCTACTCTAGCCAGGGTGTAAGGAGTTCTGCTAGGCAGAGCAGGGTACTCTTGTTCATCCTAAAGTGGGCCCTCCAGGCTGGCTCTTCCCACTGGGCCAGCATCCTAGCCCACCACGTCTGCAGGCGCTCAGTGACCCATAGGCGTCTGTCAATGGGCATAGCTAGCAGGGCTGCCCGGCGCATGGTCTCCCTTGCCCGCATGAGGCACCTGGCAGCCTCGCAGAGCACTGCGGGCCAGGTCCAGCTCCGGCTCACAGACTGCCAATCTGCCCCAGAGATCCTCTGTGCCCTGAGGTGAGCAAGGGCTCTCCAGTGCCCGTGGTGGGACCTGAAGCCCCTGGCAGCTATCCAGGCCAGGGAAACCCACAGCCGGATGGCCAGGTGCACCTCCGTGGTAAGGAGGCGCAGCTGCTTGGTGTATTCATGGACCCACTCGGCTGCGACTGCGAGGTGCATCCAATAGGCGGCTGCCCCGTCCCGCTCCATGGTGCTGAGGCCCCGGGGGGAGGGGAACTGTTATACAGGGCCTCTGATGGCTGGGCTGCCCGGGGGGCGGGCCCCTAACCGGGCGTTCCCCCCCAATGGGGGGGCTGGGTATGGGTGCATGGAATTGGGCTCACCTGCAGACAGTGGCCCGGCCCTTGCCCCTGCACGGGCGTGCGGGTCTGCTCGCTCCCTGGACAGCTGCATTCCATCAGCCATCTCCAGCACCACCCTGCCCCCCTCCCCCCTGTTTGCTACACTATGGCCTTGGAGGTGCGATTAGCCGGACTGTGAGTGCTATTGTGTTCTGCAGCTGTGCCGGGGCCACACCTCACACCTCGCTCTGTTGTGCTACAATGTTGCGGTCCATGCCCGCTATTCCTGGCCTTGGGACCCTTTGGAGGCCCTCCCGGCCAGGGAGGGTGTGTGTGCCCCCCTGTCCGTGGTGTTATTCTCCCTGTCTTGCAGGAGCATGGCCGGTTGTCCATCCACCGGGCTCTTGGTTCCCACCCCCATGGGGCCCCCCATATCTGGACCTTCTGGGAGACCATGTCTCTTTGAGACCTGTGGCATACCCCAGCCGTACAGCTGCTCCTGGGCACCCCAGGCAGCCATGCGGGTGCCTTTGAGAGCCTGAGCTCCGGACTTTGCTACTTCGGCTATGAGGCGAGCGCTCGTGATTGCCGGCTGCATACGGAGACCCTGGGGCTGGTTTGCTTCCCTGAGGGACGCATCCTGGACAAGCGGTGTTCTCATGTGCCTGGTCCGGGGCTGAGACCGTGTCTGCACTAGGTGTGTGCGGGCTGGGTGCCTACATGGTGTGCCTTGCTGAGGGTGGCCCTGCCTTGGCCATGTCCTGAGTTCAGCGGGCGTGCGGGTACCAGCGCACCCGTGCAGTGGTCTACCACTGGCTGCTGGAGCTGGGACATCTTCCTTGGCCCCCTTCCGCTGCCTGCTGTGTGTCAGAGCCTTCCACTGTGGAGATGTCGGCCCTGTTGGGGGTGTGGTCCCGTGTGGACGTCCAGCTGGGTTTCTCCATGCATGATCCCTTCAAGGCCTACTACCTGATCGCCCACCACATGTCCTTGCTGGGGTACCACTGGGGCTTGATCCATTGGCCCCACCTGGTTCACCGGGCGGGTCACCCAGACCCTGGGCCTGCAGTGGCCCCCAGCGGCTGCCTGTGAGTCCCTGTGTTCCTCCCAGCCCCCCGGTGTCCTGTCCCCATGTGGGCCCCCGCCCCTGTCCAGGGGGGCCGGGCCCCACTGGCTGCTCCCTCTCTGATGTCTCTGCCGTGCTGTGGTGATGCCTGCTTTGCGGGGTGCTGCTGCCCCTGCCTCTGGCCCCAGGCCCCCTTAGGGCCCCACCGCCAGGTCTGACTGCACACCCGGGGTTCCCCTCCGTGGTTGTCCTCCCTGGCGCCTGGGTGTAGGTGCCCTGCATGGTCTCTCCGACCCGCCTGTGTCCAGCTACCCGTCCCCACCCGCCAGCACTGCCACCTGCTGCACACACACCCCTTGGGTGGTTGTGTGACCTGGGGGTTCAGGGGCCCCTGGACTGGCCCTCGGTGCTTCCTCTGGGGAGGGGGTGCGTCCTTGGACCTGCAGCGCTGCACCGGCTGTCCTGGCTGGCCTCCATCTGCCCATTCATGACTCCTGGACCATCTCCGCCCGGCTCACTGTGCACTGCGGGCCCCCATAGTACCTTGGTCCCGAGGCACTGCCCCCCCGTTTCGAGACTGCCTGTGTTGCTGTGGGGGTGCCCATGCGGACTGTGCTGCTGTGGGGGTTGTGGTTGCTGCTGCCTGTGTCCTGCCCTGCCCCTTTGCGCCCCCCCTTCTGTGACCCCCCCTTGCTCCTGGTGTGCTTTGTGTGTTCCGGGCACCTGTGCCCCCCTTCCCAGCCTTTCCCTTGTGTGTGTGTGTGTGTGCCCACCCGGGCGTGTGCTCGTGCTGTGTGTTCCGCTGTGCCTCCGCTGGCTGTGTGCCTGCTGTGTGTCGTACCTGTCAGCCTCTTCTCCCTCTCCCCCCTCCCTTCCCATTTCCCTTGTGTGGGCATTCCCTTTTGTGCCTTTTGGCTTTGTTTGCCCTCAGGCGGCCATGTCTGTGTCCCACCCCTGCCCGGTGGCTTCTGGGAGTTTTGACCACAGCTGGAGATCGGCGTCACGTCTGTTGCGCTGCCCTGATCCGTGATCTATCGGCCTGATTCCCGGTCGTGGTCCCGGTCCCGTCACGTCTGTTTGGGGCTTTTATTCACCCCGGGGGGTGGTTGTTTTGTTCACCTCCACCGGGAATCCATTGTGGTGAACCACCCGCCCGTAACATTGGAAATCACCCTATGTGAGCTCTAGTCAGTGGTCATCTTGCAATGCAAAGCTGAATACTGAACATAGTACTCCAAGAGAGGTCTGACCAGTGATAAGTAATACTAGGGCTACTGAAAATGTAAAAGGAATTTTCCTGCATTGTCCTCTAGAAACAGGAGTGTCATTTGCTGTTGGGCAACAGGAGCAGTTGCTCTGTGTCCAACAGCCCTGCTTCTTCCCTGGCTTTTCAAAGGTCAGAATGTTTCATTATGTGTTCAACCTTTTGGCCCCTACACTAGACTTTGCAGGATGTAAGATGTTCAAATTTTCCAAAGTTTTATCATCAATCATAACATCTTATTTATTTTATTTTTGACAGGTGAATAAATGAAGTACAGTTTTTTCAAACCACTTTCTTCTCTGATCTTTTCCCACAAAACTTTTTCAGAAATGACACCCCTGGCTAAATATATTTTAAACTGTATTTTTTCTTTCCAGGATTGGACTGATAAAGCGTGACTGTAAAACAAATGGTTGTTGCCCTTGCACAACCTCTGAACTGGGCACAAAGGACTAGCTAATAATCACCACATTTCATGTTTCACTTCATGCTTAACCTCTGGAGATCCATTTGGAGGTTCAATTAGCAGAGTGGATGTAGCCTTTAACCTGAATCCACTACTGTAAGCTATGTGCCTCATTATACAATAAATGATGCTTTAACCCACAGTGTGGCAAACATGCCTCAAATGTAAATAGAATGAAACACAGGCTGAATCAACTACATATAACAGCTGTAACTTATATAGGAATGTGTTTGGTCTTGCCAAGTCTCAGTCCATCTCTTTAACTGTACCTATAAAGCTCCTGTTTATTAATTTGTTGGATATGAATAATGAACTTACACTTCAGTGCAAACTTTGCATGCTACATAAAAGATGAGAGTCTGAGAAAGCTGAAACAGGTAGACAAATATCTGCAGATATGATCTGAATTTTTGAACAGTGCTTCAGATATCCAAGCACTACCCACCATAAAGAGACGACCCAAATGGGTACCCATGATTCAAGCACTTATTGGGGGTGGGGGCAGTGAAGTGGCTGTGATTAGAGGATCCAGCAAGGGTAGTGTTGGGAAATTTTCAGACTGGGATAAGGAAGGCAGCAGGATAAACAGTCTGCCACTCTGGCCCCATCCCATAAGAGGGGGTTTAGAGTGTCTGCAAAGTTATTGTTCTTAATATACAAAAGTTGAGAAAAAGTAAGGTGTCGAAGAGAAATATATGCTTTTGCACTATGGTCACAATTCTAATTTCAATAGGACTTACTCATGATGAAGTGTGCTTAAGATTGTGGGTTTTTTGTTGAAATTGTCCCCTGATTCTGAAATTAGATCAAATAAAACATGGTGGTTCTAGTTTAACATGTCACTTGGGAGCTGTGACATGCCATCTTCATGGGGTGAAGCTGGCCAGATGCTCCCTTGGGCTAGCCACCACTGCCATGCAGAGGGCATGGGAGCTGCCTGGGAACCCTGTTGTAGGCCATGTGCTCCTGAGGCTCAGGACTTCTGGTGGTCACTCACATCTCCACAGAAGTGGCAGCATGCAGTGGCTCTTGTCTATCACCTCACCTGGCAATGTGGTGACAGCTCCCAGTAGACCTCCCAAAAGTGGCAGCATAGCTCCCGGGTAAAAAACAGACATGGGGATGGCATGGCAACTTCCTGACATGGGGTGGGAAACTGCAGACAACACAGTTTAGGCCATGTTGGGGCATCGGACACATGTGACTGATGCAGGAAATCTAACCCGCTGCCCGCACAGCCCGGGTAAGGCCAGGAGCAAGGCCCCACTTGTGCCTTCCTCCTAGCACCCCACCCCCTACTAAGACAGACAGCCATGGCAGCCCTCGACCTGGGGTTGGTATGGTGGGGCTGCACAGACATTTTGGCCTGTGTTGAACCACATGGGCAGCGCTTAGCATGGGTTGCGACTTTGGAGATTTTCCAAGAACCCATCCTGGGCTAGTCAAATACCCACCATGGGGCAGAATTGGGTCACACCTGACAGTGGCCTTTTTTCCATGAGTGAGGGGATGGGGGTGTGGCCAAGGTGGGTTTGCACCTTTTTCCACAGGCGCACACCCATCTCCACCCACAGAGCCTCCTCTGTTTTGTCGGATGGTTCCTTGGGTGGAGATGGGTGTGCGCTTCCGGTGCGCGCACACCTCCACCCACCACCCATGGTGTTTTCATGGGCGGACACCCATTTCACTCACCCACCGCTGAGCCGTTCGCATGGATGCCTCCCCCACCGCACACCCAGCGGGAAGGGAGGGAGTGTCCATGCAAAAATGGCCAATGCTGCAAGAGTTGTGCCTGTGGCTCCCAGACCACAATGGGCCACTGGCATGTCTGTTTTTACCCATTGTGGGGTACCCCACCAGGGCTCCCAGCTGGAGCACCTATGTGTTGTTTTAGTATCATTGTCTCTGGCCAAGGTGAGAGCTAGTGCCATTAATACATTTTATTCATTCATTGATATAAAGGAGTAGTTTCACCCCATCAAGGTAGGCTCCACTCCATCCTGGGGTCTCCAGGAATTGTTCTCAATAGCAAGGTGGTGAACAGCCTTGATGTCCCCGAGTCAACTGTTAGTCTTGTTGGTGGAGCTAATTTGCCAACTCTCCGCTTGTTGCAGAACTGTGACTCATGTGTTAGGGTGTTGGCCCGTACCTCTTCTGGGCCTAAATTTGAGACCCATGGTGCCTGACATGAGGATAAAATTAGACATGATGGGCTTACATTAAAGGAGAAAAGATTCAGATTAAATAATACAAAGAAGTTGCTACCTTTAAGAGAACTTAGGCAGTGGAACAGATTCCAAAAGAGGTTGTGGGAATCTAGGGGTGTGCAATTCGTTTTCATTATTATAACATACATTTTATTATTATAACATAAATGATTATAACATAAATTATAAATTTTCATTTTTGTTATTGTAATAACTAAAATGAAATACAATAATAACAAAATGGTCACAGCACAGAATGAGGATATTTGGTTGCCATTTCTGCTGGCCAATTGATATCACAAACTGATTTTATACTACAATGGACATTTTTACACACACCTTAAAGTGCTGGTCTTTCAATCTTCAGGGTTTAAAAGTCCACAAGTAAGTTCCTGGATGCATTCTTCATCCTCTGACTGCCCTGAGGCAACCTAAAGTAGCTGCAGCTGTGTACGTGAGGGGCTGCCATGGAAACCAAGTGACCACAGCTGCCTGGAGCAAAGCAGTTTACCAGGAGAACTTTTTACACACACAAGTTCTGGGAGACATCCAGAAGTTACAGGATCCAGATTTGTAAAACCACAGAGATCAAGGACTTCTTAAATCTGTGAGAACATGCAGAAGTTCAAAGATCCAGATGTTTAAGTTCTGGGTGAGTGAATTACACACACTGAAAGTTCAGGATGTAACAGCAACCATGCAGGAGAAATGTGTGTGTAAAAACGCCCAGTGACACGTAAGAAAATCCCTGGCATAGGCTCATTCTCTACATATGCTTTGAAGGCTTATAAAATTGGGACCCCTTATCACATCTTTCTGATATTTGGCAGAGATAATCCTGAAGGTGTGAGATACAGTCCTGCCATATTTAATGTATACTGGTTGGACTACAAAGATGTTCTAGTCAGACAAACATTTATAAGTACAGTCTTTTTCTCTCCTACAGCAGCAGCACAGGGGATTAGAACTCATGACCTTTGGCTTCCTGAGCAAGGAGTCTTACTGCTAGACCACCAAGTCCTGCTTACATGTATAAGTGAATTGCTTATATTACCAGGACCCTTTATTCAATCCTCCTGAAAGTTGACATAGTTAGTAAACCTGTGGTGAGGTATAAACGTGCCAAGTTTCATCCACATTAGATGGGACAGAAAGAAGTTACACCCAGGAATGTATATGCAGATTTTTGCAAAATAACATAATTCAACTGCTTATAAAATGGGATTCCTCTATCCAATCCTTCTGAAATTTGATACATGCAATGCCTTCCATTGGAGGTACAAGTCCGCAAAATGTCATCCAAATATAATTAAAAAACCAAAAAGATTACAGACAGAAATGTGTTTTCTATTGAAACCAATGGAAATGAAAACGAAAAACAAAATTTTGATATTTATAAATGACAATGAAAGATTTTTTAAACCCCCCACGAATAATGACATGGGTCCCTGGTGCACACCTCTAGTGGAATCCTATAAAAGCAGATTGAATAAACAGTTCTCAACTTCTCATGGAGGGTCTAGATGCATTTGGTTTTGCCTAGGAGCTGGGGGATGGAATAAATAACTCTAAGATTTCTTCCATTCCAAAACTTCTATTTTTATTTTTAAAAATTCACCTCAGATACTTGGTAGGGATGTGAGAACAGAATGGGGTTCGGATGCTTGGCCGTTCGGCCCCAAAACTAAGTTTGGGTTCTTGGGTTCGGTCCGGTGGAGTTCCATCCCACCGAACATTTAGAAAGTTTGGCTGCAGTGGAGGTTTGGGGCACTCCAGGGGGGCCCATGGGGGCATGGCAGTCTGTCGGAGACACAGTAGCAGCGGCAGCAGAAGCAGAGGCCAGGAAGTCTTGGGGCTTGATGGCTGGCCTGGCACCCCTACTTGGCCAGGCATTTCAGGCTGCCAGGCATCGGTGGAGCAGCAGCAGACATTGGATTGCCCAGTAGCAAAATCCATGGCAGCAGCAGCAGACAGACACCTTGATGAAAAGCAACTGCTCCACCAACTTGGACCCAGTCTCAAGTGGTGCGGTGAGAAAATGTCCTCTGCCATAGAAAACACCCGCTCACTGGGGACGCTCATTGGTGGGAAGGACAACAGAGTCTTGGCCACTTTGGACAGGGCTGGCCTCACGTCCCTCTGAGAGCTGTGTCACCACCATGTTCTGCCCCTCCCATCAGCGCTGTCAGTGGTGCAGTAGCAGCAGCAGCAGCAGCAGCAGCCAGTTGAGGCCCAGAAGTGTCAATGCACCATAGAGGAGCTGGGGTGGGCGCAGCTTCCAAGACCATCAGCAGCTGCAGGACGTGGAGGGTGGCGTGGTTTTCAACTGAAAGCCACGTGCATGTTAGGGGAAATAATTGTGCTTGATGGGCAGCCCTTCTCGGTGGTCGGGAACATGGGATTTAGGCGCCTGATTGGCTTCCTGCCCCCCCCCCNCCCCCCCCCCCCCCGTTTAAGCTGCCCTCACACACCCTACGTGCGTTCGCATATCCCTAATACTTTGGCTGAGTGAACACTTTGTACCCCTACCGTGACTCTGATAACCTTAATGTTCCTGATATCATATTTGTGTTTTTTTCTGCTTCCAAGTTAATATAATGCAGGTAGCCAGAAAATTAGGACACCTTATGTGCAAATTGCAGCCTATTAGTAGCTAAAAGTATTTATTTTTTAATTGGCAGGATAAATTTAACCTTCCCTAGAACATTTTCAATGAAGAAACTGACTTTCTAGACTGATTTTTTTCTCTCTGTCTTGTGATCAATTTTAACCCTACTGAAGTCAGTGAGACACTTTGTCAAGTTCTTCTGTACTCATCTGAAAACTGATTGTACACAATATCATGGAACTTGGCCTTGGCAATTTCTATAGCTAACTTAATCTGATTAAAAGGGAAAGGATCCACCCATCCCTGTCCTAAATTCTGGTTTTGCAAACTGGGGTCAAGCTCTGTTTCTTCTGATTTGTGCTGTAGTTCAAATGTATAAAATGATCAGTCCTCAGAGCATTGAATGGGTACAAGCGAGAGCTGAAATGAATGCATTTATTATTTGCAAACTTTAATAGTCATCCAAATAATGATCACAACCAAAATGGCTATTCTTCACAACTCTGGTTTAATTTTATTTATTTTTTATTTATTTATAAAACATTTATATACCACCCCCTTCCTACCAAATGACAGTTCAGGGCGGTGAACAACACAAAATAATTACTAATTAGTTACTAGTTAATTAATAAAACATAATACAAAAATGTAAAATACAGTTTTGGCTGTTTTCTTGTTCAGTTATATTTGGGTTTTTTTTGTTATTTTTGATGTTTGTAAATTTGGTTATATTTCAGTTTGTCTGTTGCACCTGCAGAATACCTGAAATGAAATAACAAAAGTATGTGAATAATATATCCGAAGAACTGGTTTTAAAAACAAACCAATGGGTGATTACAGACGTTACGCGGTCCCTAGTCACCACAGTGGATTCCCGACGGGGGTGAACCGAACAACCGTCCCCCCCATGGTTAGAAAAAGCCCTGAGCAGACATTACGGGACTGGGACCATGGCAGGGAATCGGGTCAAAAGATAACGGACCGGGGCTGCGCAACAGACGTGCCGCTGATTCCCAGCTGTGGACAAAACACCCACAAGCCACCGGGCAGGGGCGGATCACAGACACGGCTGCCTGAGGGCAAACAAACCAGAAGGCACAAAAGGGAATGTCCACACAAGGGAAACGGGAAGGGAGGGGGGAGAGGGAGAAGAGCCGGCCAGGTAGTGCACACGACAGGCACACAGACAACAGGGGCACAGTGGAACACACAGCACAAGCACATGCCCGGGCACACACACACACACACACACACACACAGAAGGGAAAGTAAGGGAAGGGGTGGGACACGGGCGCCCGGACAACACACAAGGCGCAAGGGGGAGGGGCGCGGAACAAGGAAGAGAGGGGGAAACGACACAAGGGCAGGGCAGGACACAGGCAATGGCAACCACAACCCCCACATCATAACAGTCAGCACGCGCACCCCCACAGCAACACAGGCAGTCTCAGAATGGGGGCCCCAGGAGCTCGGGACCAAGGCACAGTGGGAGCCCACACGGCACATGGAGCAGCCTGGGAATGGTCCAGGAGGCACACTTGGACCCCACACCCCAGCGAGGGGGTAATGGAGGGCAGGCATGAGAGCCAGTGCAGCGCAGCAGGTCCAAAGATGCAGACCCCCCTGGAGGAAGCTGGGAGGGGTAGTCTGAGGACCCCAGAACCCCAAGGTCTCACAGGCACCCAAGGGGGGGGACTGTGGCTGCAGGTGGCAGCGCTGGTGGGTGAGGACAGTCAGCTGGACTCAGGCAAGTCAGTGAGGACATGCAGAGAGCCGGACCCAGGCACCAGGGAAGGCAACCACAGAGGGGAACACCAGTTGCAGAAGCAGACAGGAGACCCTGGAGGGGGACCAGGGCCACAGGCAGGGGCAGAAGCACCCTGGGAAGCAGGCATCACAGCAGCACAGAAGAGACATCAGGGAGGGAGATGCCAGCATAACCCGGCCCCTGGGCAGGGGTGGAAGCCCACATGGGGACCACCAACCAGGGGCTAGTATGCACACTGGGATTCACAGACAGCTGTAGGGGGCCACGATGGGGCCAGGGGCCCCACCCGGTGAACCAGGTGGGGCCAATGGATCATGCCCCAGTGGTACCCCAACAAGGACATGTGGTGGGTGATCAGGTAGTAGGCCTCAAAAGGATCCTGCATGGACAGCCCCAACTGCACATCTGAATGGGACCACACGCCCGACAGCACTGACTGCTGCACCCCGGTAGGCTCAGACATGCAGAAGTCAGCAGCAGGAGCCCACGGAAGCTGACCCAGCTCCAACAGCTGGTGATACACTACCCCATAAGAGCGCTGGTACCCACGGGCCCCGTGAATACAGCCAAAGTAGGACAAGGCAGATCGTGTAGGCAGATCATGCAGATCGTAGGCAGATCCACAAGGCAGATCGTGTAGGCGGCCAAGCTGCACACAGACAGGGCAGACACAGTCTCAGCCGCAGACCAGGCCACATGAGAGCACCTCATCGCCAGGATGCGCCCATCAGGCAAGGGAAGCAGCCCCAGCATCTCCGCATGCAGCCGGCAATCCTGGGCACTCGCCTCATAGCCTAAGTAGCGTATTCTTGAGCTCAGGCTTGCATATGCACCTTTTTGTCTTTCTGGACAGCCCAGGAGCAGCTGGATGGCTGGTGTATGCCACAGATCACACAGGGCCATGGTCTCGTGGAAGGTACAGCTATAGGGGTCCACATGGGGGCTGGGAAGTGGGAGCCCGGTGGAAGCCCAACCAGCCATGGTCTGGCCAGACAGGGAGAATAACACCATGGACGGGGGGCACACATTCCCTGCAGGGCTGGAGGGGGCTCCAAGGGATCCCAAGGAAAAGCTAGGTGGCCACGGGCTGCAACAATGTATAGCAACAGAGCAAGGCATGGGGTGCGGACCCGGCACAGCTGCAGGAACCAAGCGCCCAGACAGGACCACCAACACACTAATCAGGCTGGCAAGGACACAGTGTTGCAAACAGGGAGAGGTGAGGGTGATGGCAGAAGGCATGCAGCTGCAACAGGAATGCAGAGCGCGCACCCCCGTCCATGCACCTGGCCCCATGCACCCAACAGTGTGCCCAGGGACGTCCACCCCACAGTGCGAGGCCTGGGCAGCTGGGGGTGGGACACCAGCTGACCCAGCCCATTACCAGGTCAGCATATCCCACCCCTAACCCCTGGGACTGCAAACACCATGGAGCGGGAGAGGGCGACCACCTACTGGATGCAACTCGTGTTCTCAGCAGAGTGGTATCACACCTACACCAATCAGCTGTGCATCCTTACAACAGAGATGCACCTGGGTGCCTGCCTGCGGGTTTCCGTGACCTGGAGCGCTGCATGGTCCCGCAGGGTCCACCATGGCAGCAAACGCCCCCAGGCCTGAATCAGGGCCCAGAGGGTGTCTGGGGCTGAACAGCAGGCCATGAGTCAAGGCTGGAGCAGGGCAGCGGTGATCCGCAGGGCAGCTAGGTGCCTCCCATGGGGGAGGGAGACCTCTCGCCGGGCTGCCCTGCTCACTAAGCCCATTGACAGGTGGATATGGGTCACAGAGCGGGCACAAGGGTGGTGGGCCAGGGTGCTGGCCCAGTGGGACAAGGCAGCCTGGAGGACCCGCTTTAGGATGAACAAGCTCACCTTGCTGCGGCTCACTGAGATTCTCACGCCCTGGCTGGAGTGCCAGCATACCCCTATACAGACCCCCATTCCATGGTCCAGTAGGTGGCCATTGGGATCTGGGCCCTGGCAATGCCAGACTCCTGCTGGTCCGTCTCCCATAACTTCGGGGTCGGCCTGAGCACCATTGCCTGTATCTTCTGGGATGTCTGTGAGGCTGTGGAGAGTGTGCTCGTGGACAAAACGATCCAACTGGTGGACCAGGGGGCTTTGAAGGCCAGATTCATGGCCGGAGGCTTTTCCAACTGCATGGGTGCCATGGACAGCACCCACATTGAGATCCTCCACCTCTCCACAGGAGAGGCCACTGAGTATGTCAACAGGCAAGGGTATCACTCCCTGCAGCTGCAGGCGGTTGTGGATCACCGGGGGCGGTTCATAGACATCTACATGGGCAACTCCAGCCACAGTAACAATGTCTGGATAATGACCATCTCTCTCTTCTATGCCCGGATGTTCTGAGGGGACTTTGATGACATGGGGATGACCTGGATTGAGGGGGTACTGATGTCCCCCTGTATCCTGGGTGACCCAGCCTATCCTCTCACCTGGTGGCTAACGAAGGTGGACCCAGTCGTCCGCAACCCTGTGGAGGTGCTGTACAATTCCCGCCTGTGTTCCAGCAGGACCGTGGTGGAGCGGGCGTTCGGGGCCCTCAAGCAGCACTGGAGGAGCCTCGCTGGCCGGCTGGACTACACTGTGGAGACCTCGGCCCTGGTGCACCTGACACCACCCTCTCCACCCCCGCCAGCCCCCACCCCCTATAGTGCCTCCTTTGCAACCGCTCTCCCCCTTCCCCCACATTTCTCGGGATGCCCCCTCAAGCGCCCAGTGGTCACCACGGAGCTCTGGGACCTCACCTCCCCCCCACTGTCCGTGTCAACAGTAGTGTCCTGGAATGCTTCATGGGCCAGAGGGATGGCCGGTGGTTCGGGGGAGCGAGGGCCTGGGACCCGGGGGGCCCCCTGAGCGGCTGCACCCTCCAGAGGTCTGGGGGGACCAGAAGGTGGATGCACGGCCCCTGTGGGCATGGAGGTGGCTGAGGTGGGTCGGGAGGGAGTGGGGGTGCTGAGGGGTCTGCATGGGGCCCTGGGCAGGCAGGCTGCCCAGCGGGGCGGCTGCCATCACATATGCACACATGGTGCCCGCGTGCAGGAGCAGAGAGGTCACGATGTCATGTGACCTATCCATTTCAGCTGAGTGTTCCTGCACCATCCCTGTGATGGCCTGCTCCAGCTGCCTGAGCACTTCCACCTGTCTCCTGTGCTCCTGACGCTCCCACCTCTGCTCCAGGCACACCTCTTCCTGGAGCCTCATGTCCCGCGCCTCCACCCGCACCAGGGAGTGGTCCATGGCCACTATCATCCACTCCCCCTGTTCTGCCGAGATGCAGACAATGTCCTCTGCCTGGTTCTCCCTCCGGTGGCAGACCTGTGCCCGGTACTCCCTCATGTGCTGTGTTGGGGGCACAGGCCCTGGTGACTGTAGCTGTTTGGGTTGCCCTATAGGGTAAATAAAGGTGAGTGACCTGCCACCTCGGCCTCCTGCCCCCAGTCCTGGGATGGGCCTTGGGCTCCATGGCCCCCTGGAGGCATTGCCCTGCCCTTTCCCTCCCCCTACACATCGCCCTGGCCCTCTCACTGGCTCCGCATGTCCCAGGTCCCCCTCCCTGTTGGTGTGCTCCCCCTGGGATCACTGGCTGAGNAGGCCCTGGTGACTGTAGCTGTTTGGGTTGCCCTATAGGGTAAATAAAGGTGAGTGACCTGCCACCTCGGCCTCCTGCCCCCAGTCCTGGGATGGGCCTTGGGCTCCATGGCCCCCTGGAGGCATTGCCCTGCCCTTTCCCTCCCCCTACACATCGCCCTGGCCCTCTCACTGGCTCCGCATGTCCCAGGTCCCCCTCCCTGCCCCCTCAGGCCCCCCCACCCGGACCAAGTGCCTCACCTGGTCCCTCCGCCTGCTGCCTGGGCTCCTCAGCAGTGGCCTTGCCCATCTAGGTCTGGTGCCGGGGTGTCCTGTGCCCTGTGGGAGAATGGGGGGTGGTTGGTGTAGGGGTGTCCGGGAGGCCAGGGGAGCCTCGGCCCCCTTACCACCTTGTCTGGGGGGGCTGGGGCTAGCCCTGGCCCATGCATCCCACCCTGCCCCCTGGTCCCTCTCCCCTCATGGCTGCTCGCTTACCCTCTATGTCTGTCTCCAATTCCTCTGAGGATGGCCCCTCTGTGTTGGTGTGCTCCCCCTGGGATCACTGGCTGAGTGTGATGAGGTTGCCGGCCTCAGACTCCGGCTGTCCAGTCTGGGGGTGGGGGCTCTCTGGGCTTCTTTCTGGGGGGGGGCTTCAGGTGTCGGATGTCCTGGGGCATTCCTCCTGGGGGTATAGGGCACTGGAGTGTGTGCCTCCCCAGGGGGCGGTGAGGGGAAGGGGTATTTTGGCCCATTCCCTGCCCTGAACCACAGCAGTCTCCACAAGCCGTGGGGTGACTATTGATCTGTTCATATGCAGTATGCTGTCCAGGGCATCATAGAAGGGGGTGGTCCAGATTCCGTGTCCGGACCGCCAATTGTTGTCCCGTATGGCCTTGTACCCCCTCTTCAGCTCCTTGGCCTTCAAGCGACACTGGGACATGGTTTGGTGGTGCCCCGCCACCTCCATTTCCCACACTATGTCCTTGTAGACATGCTCATTATGCTGATTGAGCGCCAGCTCCAGCTGGTACTCCAGGGTCCTCCAGATTCTGATGAAGTCCTGGGTCTCCTGCAACCCCCACTGGCCCCCTTGGTGGTAGGGCCTTCTCCCCTGTCTCCTCTGTGGGTCGTCCTCCTCCTCCACCGCCTCTTCCTCCACCTCCTACTCTGGCTGGACTGGGCCAGTGTCCTCTGGGGGCTCATCCACCCATGCCTGTTTCCATGTATGAGGGATGCAGGGGAGGGGTAGTTATGGTTGGGAGCAGTTCTGCCCCCTCCTGCGGACCACCTCCTTTCCCCCCCTCCCTGCTGAGTGCATGGTCGGGCCCCTGCCCCCCCCCTTGGTGCCCCTGTGCCACCTGTTTCCCTCTCCTTGGTTCCCCTTACCCTTTTCCAGGGTGTCTCCTCCCCCAGTCCGGCTGCTGTCCCCAGGGCAGCCTGTCCCAGCTGCTGCTGCTGTCCCTCTGCCTCCTCCATCCGCAGCATGACCCCTGCTTCCTCTGCCTGCGTTTCCTCCACCACTGCCACTGCCTCCTCCTCCTCCTCCCTCACTCTCTCTCTCCCACCGCTCTCCTCCACCTCCCTCCTCGCTCCATCCTGCCACATTTCCCTGTTGCGGATTGCCCTTTTAATCTCCCTCCGGTGCCTGTGTTCTTTCTGGTTGCCTGGCAGTGACGCTGCGTGCTTTGTCCCCAACTAGGAATCATTTTCTTTTATTCCGGGCGGGGATTGCCATCCAGATGTTACTTTTTGTTGTTTCCTGCTGGGAATCTCTTTGACCCCACTTTCAGTGATGGTCCGGCGGGGAGCTCCGGAAGCGTGGCTGGTTTTGAACCCATGTGGGTATTGACCGTGGTGAACATCTTGCGGTCACCAAAGAGACGTTCAGGGTGCTTTGGCCCCGCCGCGGGATTGATCGTGGTTCAGTCTGGTTGAGCGTGATCTCGTAATGTCTGAAAATACCCAACCTTAAATGGATATCTGATGAAAATGGACCTGAATATTATTTGTAGTGGCAGATAAAGTTCAAATGTGATAAAATTTGTTTAATCTTTATCACAAATCCCACTCACTTCAAGAAGACTAGAGTCAGTGCATTGTTTTGAGTATAGCAGACTTAAACTGTATCACTCTCACAAGCTCCATGTAAGAGGCAGGCTTCATGGACGTAATTGTAATGGAGTATCTGAGGGACACACCTTTGAAGAATGATGGTGCCACTGATAGAGTAGGCATTGGTACCTTTAAAGGGGCCAGCTTGTCACCTTGGACCCACCCCTTCTGAGGGTTATAAGTGCAACAGACTCCAGGACTCTGTCAGACTGCTGTGTGGAGCTGAGCACGAAGAAGCTCCCAGAGCCCAGAAGTGCTTTGGTGCTGGAGAAGGAAGGCTGGAAGCAGGAAGTTCAAGCCCTGGCCTCCTGCTCTACAACAGAAATCAGGAGAACCAACAGAGCTGAGAACATACATAAGGCTTGGCCCAATTTTTTAAAGAATTGTTATTATTATTATTTTATTTATTAATTAAGAATTCACCTAGAAGCTCTGGAGATCCAAAGAACCTTAAGTCTGCAGAAAAACACCAAAGAGCTTGTGGGCACCTGTGGCAAGCTACGGAGGATGTAACAGCTGTGGTGGGGTACTTGAACTGTTGTGTTGGCCATTTTTCCTTTATGTGTGTATGATTGTTTATTTTCTTCTTTCTCTGCCAAAAGCCTGGTGGAACAGCCAGGTCTTACATTGTCTTCTGAAAGAGGGAAAGCCCGGGGGCAAGCGTACCTCCATCAGGAGGGAGTTCCACAGCCTTGGTGCAGGCACCGAGAATGCCCTTCCCATTGACTGCACCCCAGATACTTGGGGGATCCTGAGGAGGGCACTCCCAGTCGACCACAGGGGCCGATCCAGGACCTGTGGTGGGAGTGGGGGTGGTGGAGGGGAGGCGATCCTGCACATAGGCCGGGCCCAGGCTATATAGGGTTTTATAGGTCAAAGCCAACACTTTTAATCAGACCTGGAAGACTATAGGCAGCCAGTGCAAAGATCAGAGCACTGGTGTAACGTGCTCGTGGCGACCCATCCCCGTAAGGAGATGGGCCGCCATGTTCTGCACCAGCTTCAGTCTCTGGACCATCACCAAGGGGACTCCACATTTGAGTTATGTTGACTGGAATTATCATGATTTCAGTTATCCCAGATACATTTTAAAAACTCTTAGTTTGACCTTGTTCACTGGTTGTCCAGCCTTGAAAGTGCTGGCTTTTGTACAAGACTTATCCTTCAGAAGATGGAACCTGGTTATAGTACCTTTCAAAATAGTGAACCTATTAAAACATCACAATGCAACCACTTTCAGAGAAGCATGAATAAACATGGGTGGATTTGCTGAGCCCACAATTCATTTGGCATCCACCTGTGGCAGAGGGAGTGGTGGTTAAAAGGCAGGTGGTAGCAGTAATAGCAGTACCACTCCAATTCCAGGTCTGCTACTCAAAGCCAGGATATCGGCTCTTCTAATTAGTTTTGTTGCTAGATACATTTCCCTTCAGCCAGTTGGGAGACAGATGCTAAGTGCAGCTCTTCAGGCTCCAGTTCTGGTGATCAGGAAAATCTTGTTAGCAGGTCTTCCAATTAGTTTCACTGCCAAGTGAATATTCCTACAGCCAATCAGGAGCCATCTGCCAAATAGGCAAGAAAGCAAAGGGCCCCCACTAGCTCTTCTCTTAGCTCCTGAAATGACTATCCCCACTCATTCACGCTACTCTTTAAGATCTGGGAGACTCGAGAATCCCCTCCTGCTGCATACCCTTTTCCTCTATACCTGACAGGGGATTTGTGAAATTCTTAATCCACGTTGGTCAAAGGGACTTCAGAATTCTTTCTCTAAGTACCTGCTACTGCATTTCTCTTTGCCCACCTATAGATGGCACCAGAGAGTTCTTACTTTAATCATAATTTCAGCTATGGAAACCTGTATATTAGTGAACCTTACACGTTTAATCAATGCAACGTAGACATAGAAACTTGGTTAAAAATATGTTGATATAATTATTTATTTATATCACTCTAGGAATATACCTGATGCCAAACAGCCATAATTAGAAATTAAATCCCAGCGCTTAAAATCTATTTTTAAAAAATAAATGAAAAAATTCATATATGCAAAGAAATTTCAATTGGCGGGTGTTAAGACAGGGGCAGGGAGTGTCCCAGAACCACACCATGGAGTTCCCACAGAGTGGGCTGCCACTAGGGATGGGCGAACAGATCACGGTTCAGGTTTAACCGTTCGGTTCGACTGCATTCGGTTCAAACTTTTGGTTTGGCCATTCGGTTAGTTCGCCGGGTTCGCGTTTGGCCATTCAGTTCGGCCATTCAGTTCAGGTTCGGCCATTGCGGAAATGTTTTGTTATGGTTTTTTTAAAAAAAAAATTATTTGTTTTTTTGGTTTTTTATTTGGTTTTATATGGGTTTTTATTCGGGGTTTTTTTTGTTTTTATATGGGGTTTTTTATTTACATTTTTAATCTAATATTATTTATTTATATATATATATATATATATATATATATATATATATATA
>QEPC01004642.1:160297-171197 GCA_003113815.1 Sphenodon punctatus | reverse complement strand
TTATTTGGAGGTATTGTAATGCGTCTATCTTTGTTTTGGTTGTTTCTTGCAAATCTTGTTTTGTTATGAACTGGTTGTCTTTAAATAATTGCTCTGCTCTATGAATGTTGCATTTGTTTAATATTTTTCTTAGATTCTTTGCTATGTTATCTTTCCATAATTCCTGGGCATTTATAGGCATATATGGTGAAGCTTCTGAGGAAATTGTTAATTTTTTTTGTGTTAAATGCCACTGTTGCATGGTAGCGCTCGCAAATGGGTGTTCTGTTATTTTCCTTAAATTTCTTTTATCATGTGTAGTTATCATCTCTTGAACGTTTGGATTACCTAATAGATGTTTTTCTATTTCCACCCATGTGGTATTCTTCATAGGGTGGTACCAGTACTGAAGTGTTCTCAGTGCAGCTGCTCTAAGGTAAGTTTTTATGTCTGGCATATTAACACCACCCTTGTCTTTTTTCCTGATTAGTGTTTGCTTGTTTATTCTATGTTTTTTACCTTTCCATATTGCATCGAGCATAGCTTGCTCACATTGTTTTATAAATTTGGTTGGGATTTGTATGGGGAGGGCCATCGCCTTGTATAGGATTTTAGGCAGTGCTATCATTTTGAATAAGTTGATATTTCCTAACCAGGAAGTTTTAAATCTTTGCCAAGTTGAGATTTCATTACATATTTGGTTTAAGATGGGGGAAAAGTTTGCTTTATACAATTTTGTGTGATCTTTGGTGATCTTTACCCCTAGGTACTTAAATTGAGATTCAGCTATTGCAAACGGAATACGCTCTGAGATGGCTTGCGTTTCCTGGTTGTTTTTGGTAAGTATAAGGGCCTGTGATTTTTGTGGGTTGATTTTATAGCCTGAAATTTTACTAAACTGGTTTATTAGAGTTATGATTTTTGGTATCGTTGCATGTAGGTTGGTGATATATCATCTGCGATTGTCATCTGCGAATAGGGATAATTTGTGGTGTGTCTTATCTATCTGTATGCCCTTAATATCTGACTCTTGTCTAATGGCACAGGCCAAAAGTTCTAAGGCGATGTTGAATAGAAGGGGAGAGAGCGGGCATCCCTGTCTGGTTCCTCTTGTCAGCGGGAATGGATCCGATAATTCTCCATTGATTAATATTCGCGATCTGGGTTTTAAGTTGATGGCTTTAATTGCCCTTGAGAAATTGCCCTTGATTCCCATGTGTTCTAATATTTTGTATAGACATAACGGTTCTGCCCTGTCCGCGTCGGCGGACAATATTATTGCCAGTTGATTTATTTTTCGGGCTGCATGAATTAAATTAACTGTTCTTCTAATATTGTCAATTCCTAGCCTATTTGGAGTAAAACCCATTTGATCGGTGTGGATTACTTCTCCGATTATTGCTGCTAGCCTGTTTGCCAAAATTTTTGTAAATATTTTATAGTCTGTGTTGAGCAGGGAGATTGGCCTGTAGCTGCCACATTACTCTATATTTCTGCCTGGCTTGGGAATTAAAGTGATAACTGCTTCGTAAAATGTTGTTGGCATTTCTTGGGGATTCATAATGTTGTTAAATGTGTTTGTTATGTGTGGTATAATTGTTTTACTAAATATTTTATAGAATTCTGCGGGTAGGCCATCAGGTCCACTTGCCTTATTGTTTTTTAAATCTTTGATTGTGTGCTTTGTCTCTTTTTCTGTTATGGGAGAGTTCAGGTAGTTTAATTGTTCTTTGTTAAATTTAGGCATGTTGTATTTATTAATAAATTCTGTTATTTTTTCAGGATCTGGATTCGAGGACGTGTACAACTCTTGATAGAACTCTACAAATGCTCCTTGAATTTCCTGCTGTTTTGATGTTTTGCTTCCATCTTTCTTTCTTATTATTGGGATGGCTGCTTTTGTTCACTTTGTTTTTGTTAAGTGTGCTAATACCTTGCCCGGTTTGTTGCAATTTTGAAAATAAAAGCTTTTAATTTTTCTCAATTGCTGTGTGATTTTTTGTGTTTCTAATGTGTCTATTTCACTGCATATCTTTTGGATTTCAATTTGGTTGCTTTTGGTGGGGAATCTGCTATTTTCTTTTTCTAGGTTTGTTAATTGCTTGAGGATATCCTCATTCCTTGCTCTCCTTGTCTTATTCATTTTTGCTTTTATTGCAATGATTTTACCCCTTATTACTGCTTTCATTGCCTCCCATAATATATGGGGGGACTGTACTGTTCCTACATTTAAATCAAAATATTCTTTAAGATCTTCTTCTAACTCTTGTTTTATCCAATCATTTTTTAGTATTCCTCTATCCAATTGCCAACTGCAGGATTTTGGGTTTGTATTTCTGTTCCATTGAAAGGTAGAGACCAACACATTGTGGTCTGAGAATGTGATAGGGATTATTTCACATTTACTGCAATTGTGTAGTGTGTCTTTTTCTGTTAGCAAATGGTCTATTTTTGTGTTTGTGTTGTGTCTGTTTGAATGAAAGGTATAGCTTCTTGTCGTGGGATTTAGACATCTCCACATCTTCATTATAATTAAATTCCTAAAGTACAAGGACAAAGAAGCCATTTTAACTACATCCAGGAAAAAAAGACAGCCATTGCTGTTCAGTTTCCTTAGCCAGAATCTACAGAAATTATTTTTCTTCCCAAAGATACATTTTAAAACTGTTTGCAGTCAAACTAATAGTTTGTCACTTAGGAAGATTAGATTTTTTTTGAGTTATGTGTGTCTGATCGCATCCCTCAAAGAAAATGCAATGTCGACTAGGGCATCTATTGTACTCTTGTTTTTAAAGCTTTAAATCTCTGTGGTTTTGCACTGACAAAGAGCTATTTCACATAATGGGGATGAAATCATGGATGGTATTTTATGCAGCCAAGGCAACAGAAGGATAACCACACAGTCGTGAAGTCATTTGGTAGCCTTTGGCATTGGGGCACATCCTACTGAAGTGAATGGGGCTTAAACCAGCACTAAAGCCAGTTTTATGGTGCATCCAATCCACTTGATCCAGGGGTCAACCTTAGGTGACCTACCCGGACCCCTCCCATTGGCTCCAGCCCTTCAGGCCAGGGCTCCTCCTGCTGGTTCCCAGCTCTAGGGCATCTCAACAACCCATCTCAGGAGTGGAGAGGAGCACTACTCATTAGAGAGAGCCTTCCCCATTGCACTGGAGGTACCCTTCTAGCCTGTCTCCTCCCTGGAGCACCAGTCCTCCTCTCTTATGCAGAGGTGACTTCTGAGAGGTTGGTCCCCCTCCCCACATGGTGATTCAGTGCTGTAGCAATGCTGTGATCATCTCAGGGTTTGGGTTCTGCCACTTCTCCCCCGAAACCTTTTGTCGGTCACCCATGGGCAGGGTCCCTATGACAAATTCTTCTCTATGACATATTGCTATGAAGGATATATTCTCAAACAATCAGTCTGACTGCACAGTAAAAACTACAGTGCCCCCAGAGACCGCAGCAGGAAGAGAATACACTTCCAGGGGTTTACGGATGAAGGATCAGGAGGTGGAAACAAACCATTAAGAAGAAATTAGAAAGCTACTAAGAGACCTGATTAGCTTGGTCACTTCAATCCCTGAATAGAGACAAAATATTCCTGGACTATTCACTTACTGTATGGTTACTCTTGTACATCTGCTGGGTCAGTGATCTCTGGGGGAACAGTTACTGACAGAGTGGATCGTGGCTAGCTGTTCTGTAGTGGTTCATTGGAGGATAAATGTTAGGTGAGGGAGAATTAGCTCTGTAGTGCAGGGAAATTATATCCAATGAAATTTTAATTTAGAAGTGCATGGCTTTTGTTTTCTCGCAATAACCACCTTTTTAACTTTTATGTCTTTACAGTCAAATCTTATCTTTGCATAAAGCTGTTTCTTGTTGTTTGAAGTCAGTCTGTGCCTTGTTGATAATTAGGCATGCTAACCTAAGGGCACTGTAGACAGGAACAAGGTGCATCAAAAGAGTAGCAGAGCTTTTGGGCCGAGGGCAAGTAGATGGCAGGAACTGACTGGAGTACCGACAATCAACCTGGTGATAGGAACTGTGTGCATGATGAGGAGTATGAGGCTATGCATTGCTGAGTACATCTGTACAACACAACTGGATGTGTGTGTTGTACAGCTGAAATGGGTAGTGGGTTTGAGCTCTTTAAATGTTTGAGCTCTTTGAGTAACTATCTATGGACAACCAAAGTGGAAATCCACATGCTAGTTGTGTGTGTGTGTGTGTGTGTGTGTATTCTGGGGGTTTTTTTTAGGGGGGGAGTTCATGTTTTCAGCTGTTGGTTGTTTAGTCCTTTCAGTATTTTGGTTATGCCTTTTTTATTTTTTAGCAATTGCACATGCTCAGTAGTGCTAATATTACCAAAATAATATAGCTGAAGTACGGAAGTAACAACTGAAATAACCAAATACAAAAAAGTGGAATAACGGATACCTGATGGAACATCAACTGATATTGGTTACTATCCATATTAGGTCCAGGTAACTTATATTCGGTGGGGCCAGTCCCATGTTTGGTGCAGACCGTGTGTGGGAGTCGCACATACCCCCATTATCAGGGGATATCGCCAAGTGGTTCCCATGCACATTTTCACAGGGTGCGTGTGCACAGGGCATGGAGCTGGGTATGGGATTGCAGCTAGTGGGTTTAACCCTTTGTGCAGTACTCATTTCAGCTCAAATCTCTCTGTGTTAGTGCTGGCTCGAAACAACTGGTTTTTTTTGTGGATTCTGCCATGAAAACAAAAGTTTGATATTTCAACCGGGGTCCAATTCCAATCGGATCCTCTGGTCAATTTTTTTTAAAAAAACAATAAATCAATCCAACAGGCCATTTTGTGCATGTGCAAATGGTACTGCCCATAGCCAAAATGGTGGTTGCGGATGGCAATCAACCTGTGTTAAAGTATTAATTTTGGATAAGGGCAGCACCACTTTGCAAATGTACAAACAGCCTTGTGAAAAAAATAAGTTTAAAAAATCCAGTCTGATTTCATTCAGATCAGATGAAAATCAAAGTTCAGCCCTACTCTAAGAAGCAGCAGTACACACACTGTCCCTCTGTCATGTATCCTGACTGAGAAGCCTTTTGTCCTTGCTGGCCCTGCATTCCCTTCTTCCACCCTGCTCTCCTCACAGTGAATTCAGACTCCATTTGGTGACAACATCATCCTTATTATGATTATGTTAAGCTCTGCCACCCTCCACAAACTAGGCTCCACAACTAACATAACTTAGAGCTGACAAAAACAATCTCACCTGCTCCTCCCAATCCCCACTGAGAAAACTACACCAAAAGGCAGAAGGAGCTCAACAGGACCACTTTTTGGATACTGCAGGCCAGCAAGACTCATGCTTCGTAGTAAAATATAGACTCATGATATTCTTCATTCACAAATGATGTCAAGAACAACTTCAGCTCACAATGAAAATTCTGGTCCAAGCACAGCACTACTTCAAATGCATTAGACCTGACTAGCAAGTTATGGTTAGGGGTCTCAGTCTGGCAAGAGATGCTGAGATGAACAGTGCACCCATATGGAATCTGCCTAGATCATCAGGGTCTTGTGAGGCTTGAGTTTAGTGACAGGCCTCTACTTCATCTGGAAAAATCCAAACCTTGCTTCTTGACCAATAGTAATTTTTTATTGATGCTACCCAGTGCATACTCATTCACAATGTTGTTTACTCCACCAAGATCCTCTCTTGAATGATCAATTAACCCTTTACACGCAATGTTTATCTTTGCCTGGCTTCCAAAGGTAAGTTCCATGATGCCAACAGCACAGAACTTGCAAAATGCTAAGGGGAAAAGCAAGTATTCATTCTTTGGTCTACTTTGTTGAATCTTCTTCATATTGTCACACAAAAGGAACAATGTTTTCATTTATTCATAGTGTGTTCTCCGGTTGATCAAATACCTAAACTGTGCTTTGGGAGTTTAATCTCCCACAGAAGACACGTACACTGTCTCATACACTACTCTGCAATAAATATCCTTAGAGTCAGCTTGACAGCACAGTAGCAGATTTAGAACAATCTCCACAGTGACATATGCTTGTGTACAAGATTAGAATCGGACCAAAGCTGAATCATCATCTACAGTTACATACAGGTTCTTACTGGACAAGGCAACAAGCCACATGTTTAATTTAAGTATGTGAATAGGCCCATTCAAGTTAAGTGTATAGAGTACATAATGATGGTACATTTTAAAATTTTCAAAAATCAGTTTGGATATTTGTTTCCAGAGATGAATATCTGTATTCATTTCTGTTACAAAATTTATCACTTCATTCAATTCATTATTCAGTATTTTGTTAATTGGTACTTTTTGCAATGATTCCTTGAATCATGTCACATAGATGAACTGTTCAAATTCAAGTTCACATTCAAAATATGATTATTATTTTTTAAAATAATCCCATCAAATAGTACCACTGATAACATGAACTACTGAATAACAAATTACCAAGTCAATGTGAATTAAGTAATGAAAATACTGAAGTCATGAGCAACTAATACAAAAACCAAAATGAATATTGCAAATGAATAGATTTTATATTTAACCAAGGGTATAGCTATAACAGGGATAGGAGGTGAGGCTGCACTGGGGCCTATGAGCCTGTGGGGAGGGCATGTCCCTTGGTGCAACTATTGCATCCTCTGCCACAGGGAAAAGAGCAGGGAGTCCATTTCATCTTCTGCACCAGGGCCCACTCCAGCTTAGCTACACAATTGAATCCAACCTCCAAGTTTGCTTTGCACAAACAAATAGAAATAGGTCAAATTGATTTTGGTATTCACAACTAATTTTCATTTCAGCTATATTTGCTAAGCAGGATCAGGGCCTTTAACCTTAGTCAGTATAACAGGAGGCTAGTATACGACCTTGCTGGACTTGAACCTACTTTCAGAGAGCACCAGGTGGGAGCTCTGACCACACCACCATCACGGGGCTTATACAGACCTACCTCAGCAGCTCCAAAAGTCCACTGCCTTCATGGTCACAGGCTCCTGACTGGTTTTCCACTTCAGCCTTTGTTCCTATTGACTGGTCAGGGTAACAAGAAGAACCAGCATCTATCTGTGCTATGTTATGGACCCTGAGTGTATGTATGCTGAAAACCTGCCTTGCCTTTTGTTCCATGTGAGTTCTTATTAGAGCTGAAACTCGGTCATTGGAAAACTTCAGAATCCCCTGGAGATTTCAGTACTTGGTTAAAAATTTCCAAAGTCCAAAGTTGCGAGTACCAAGTCTGGTCCTAGCAAACTTCAGATGTCTTCATCAAGTGCTGGTGCCATTGCACGTGTGACTGGAGTGATAGATGGTTGACCCTCTAGCTTCTCTGAGCTAAGAAATGAAACTTAGTGCCATACTTGCTAGAAGGGGGGTATGGGAGGGGATGGTTGAGTGATGGAGAAGCCAGATGGCAAGTTTTGATTGACTGTTAGGGGCAAAATAACGGTGGCTGTACAGCCATTTTCCATTCTCTACTGAATGTGGATGTGTGTGCTACCCTGCTGATCTTTAAGTAATTGGCTTGAGTGGAGGGGAGGGGTGCCTGGCCTGGCCTGACCTGTCTATAGGGCCAATGCTGGGAGATGGGGGTTAGTTGTTTCCACCATGCCATGATTTTTTTTTCTAAATAAGTGGGTGTCACACTGCTGCTGCCTGCTGCTTGGCACCATGGAGGCCAGAGGGATCTCTGCTTTGCTCGACTTCCCCTGGCCTGGCCTGTCTAAGTTACCAGTGCCACACCAATGCCATGCCTTTTTAAAAAAAAGAAATGGGTGCAACTGCTGCCTGCCTGCTGCTTGCACTCCCTGACACCATGGTGGCCAGAGGAATCTGCTCAACTCCACTTCCCCTGGTCCATATACTAGGGACAATGCTAGAGATTGCAACTAGTGCCAAATATACTTAAAGTTTGGGTGCTGCTTCCTGTTGGCAAGATGGCAGCACCCTAGAGGCCAGAGAGGAATCACTTCTGCTGTGGTTTTTGTGG
Source organism: Sphenodon punctatus (assembly GCA_003113815.1). Lineage (NCBI taxonomy): Eukaryota > Metazoa > Chordata > Lepidosauria > Sphenodontia > Sphenodontidae > Sphenodon > Sphenodon punctatus. Next base: position 163,201 of record QEPC01004642.1, on the reverse strand, counting down.
GCACTGTGACTGTATTTTGTGGGTTCAATGTGGCCTACATATGACTGACCACTGGGGCACAGGGGAGATATAATTTCTTTCTAGTCAAAATTTTAAGCTATTACAATTTAAGAAAAACAGCAATACAACCATAAAACTAAAATACTATATAAGTTCCATGCACCCTGTATTCTGAACATCAACACTCCAGAACAGGAAAACATATAAATTAATATAAAAATATAGATTAAAATTTCCCTAAAACATTTTGGAAAAGTCATTTCTTTGCTACAAACATATCCCACCTCAAATACATAGCAGAACTGCTAAAAGTTGCCACAGCCCTAGTAAGCTCTGAATCAAGTGGACTCAAAAACTTTTGCAATACATGATCATAAGAATGACCATCTTGGGTCCCTCGGACTAATATGGTGTGTGGGGTGGGGGCTTGCCTTGCATAGGTGGGCACTGGGAAGACACAATGGAGGCATATGTGAGTGAATGTTTGGTTTTTGAGGGTGTTGACTGTTGTTATATCTGCTGGGCTGGCTTTTTTATTTCTGCCTGCAGTTGCATTTTTGTGGGTTTGTCTTCTTGAGTAATTGTCCCACTCTTGATAGCCTTCTTTTCTGGGCATTGCTTGGTTGGCATAATGATTTTAAAGTGGGTGCACTGCTGATGGTGAGCCATACTGTGGGTACTGCAGGCTTTTTTTTTTTTTTGGCTTTCTGCATGCAGTTGCACTGTTTGGGTTTGTCTTCTTGAGTGATTGTCTCACTCTTGCTAGCCTGCTTTTCTGGGCACTACTTGGTATAATGACTTTAAACTGGGTGCTAGAGGCGGGAATACTGGTTCTCCTGGTAACTGGTAGTACCGGTTTTCTGCAATACCGGATTTAAACCAGCAATCCAATAATACCAGCCATACTGGATCTTTTTTATGTTACCGGTTACCGGATCTTTTGAATTGCTGAAGGTGGCAGTTTGGCACAGGTTTTTGTTATGCAGAGAGTTTGTTTTTACTTGAGTCCCTCCCTGACCCATCCCAGAGGTGCAAATGGTTACATTTGGTGCCTTTTTTTTTTTACCCTGCCTTGGATTGATTGACTTTTTTGAAATCAAAAAAGTCATCCAATCCTGAAGGTTTCCTTAGGGGTATGGGCACTTGACTGGCACTGGTGCTGGCCAATAAACTTTTTCTTCTTCTTCTTTCTGGGGGACCTTCTGGAGCTTGTGCTTGGCCAGCCATTTTACAGCAGGCTTGGAGACTGGAAGGATCCACAGACTGCTGGAGGCATGCATGCGTGCAACTATTGGTAAATTTGAGGTTCCCTCTTCCTTTGTGGGTTAGTACAGGATCCCCTTGGTGCCCTTAGCAAGGGGGATGGGGAGGATAGTATGTGGGTACCCCTAGACTTAGGGATAGCATGTGTGTGTGGGGGGGTGTGATGGTAGCCTGAAGGACATGTGCTGTGGGGGCTGGGTAGCATGGTGGGCAAACTGGGCATGCCATGATGAGAGTTTCCACTGGCACAGGGGGCTGGGAATGGTGGCCTTGCCACCATGGTGTGTGGTTTTCTGTTGACTCTACCCCTATCTTCTTTTGGGGTGTGGGGGTGCCCACTGCCCTGCTTGTGCTTGCATGTGGTGGGTGGCATGCTTTCTGGAAGGTCTGCCAGTGTGGGTTGGGGAGAAAGGCTTGGTGGTGCTTTCGTTCAGGTTTGGGGGTGGGGGTGGGTTCCCCAGTTGTTAGGCCAATGGTGGAGCCTGTGTGCACTAGTGAATGGCTGGCTGCTGAGGCTTTTTTGAAGCTCAGTCAGTGGGGGATGGGGGAAAGCCGTTTGCCTGGCTGTGCCTGATTCTCTTGTGTTGCCTTAGCTTGGTTGTGCTTCAGGTTTGGGGGTGCAGGGGTGTGTGGGACATGTGTGTGGGCAGGCAGTGCAGTGGCTGGCTGAGGCTTTAATTTTAGTTGTGGTGACTGGCTGAGGGTTCTATTTTATAAGAGTGCAATAAAAATTGTGTCTCTAGCCTCAATCTTCTCTTTGCTCAACTAAACACTGGCTGTCTTGTCTGAGGCTTTTTTGAAGCTCAGTCAGTGGGGGATGGGGGAAAGCCGTTTGCCTGGCTGTGCCTGATTCTCTTGTGTTGCCTTAGCTTGGTTGTGCTTCAGGTTTGGGGGTGCAGGGGTGTGTGGGACATGTGTGTGGGCAGGCAGTGCAGTGGCTGGCTGAGGCTTTAATTTTAGTTGTGGTGACTGGCTGAGGGTTCTATTTTATAAGAGTGCAATAAAAATTGTGTCTCTAGCCTCAATCTTCTCTTTGCTCAACTAAACACTGGCTGTCTTGTCTGAGGCTTTTTTGAAGGTCAGCCAGTGGGGAGTGGGGGAAAGCTGCCTGCCTGGCTGTGCCCGCTTCTCTTGTGTTGCCTTGGCTTCGTTGTGTGGTCACTCAGGTTTGGGGGTGGGGTGGGGTTCCCCAGTTGCCAGGCCAATGGAGTTGCCTGGCAACTGTGCACAACACAGTGCATTAAAATATATATATTTTCTTTTTCATCCACCAGCCACTGGACTGTGTTGGACTGTACAGATGGCAATGTTGGACGTCACGTGCAAGTAGCCGGCTGAAGGTCAGTTAGCGTCGAGCACATCACCCTCACTCACTTACACCACACCACACCTAACCCTAGCAGCTCTACCCCACCTCTACCCTACCCCACTCACTCTACCTGCCCCCTTGCCCTACTCCACTTCTACCCCACACCGCTAGCTCTACCCATCCCCTTGCCCTACCCCACATCTCAACCCCACCCCCTAGCTCTACCCACCTCTACCCTACCCCACTCACTCTACCCACCCCCTTGCCTTACTCCACTTCTACCCCACACCGCTAGCTCTACCCATCCCCTTGCCCTACCCCACATCTCAACC
>QEPC01004642.1:123304-153688 GCA_003113815.1 Sphenodon punctatus | reverse complement strand
TATATATATATATATATATATATATAAAATCTCCAATCCATACATATGTATGGATATGGATATGGGATGGGGGAGATAGATAGATAGATAGATTTAGAGAGTTGTAGGAATAGAGATAGTGTTAGTGATTTAGTTTTAGTGTTTGTAGGAATAGGCCTGTGTACTTATTAGATAATCCATTTAGTTCATAGCATTTAGACTAGTTAATAGAAGTTAGATTTAGTGTAGATTTATACATATAATATTAGATTAAAAAAAAACCCATATAAAACCAAAAAACCAAATAAAAAACAAAAGAAAACCATATAAAATCCAATAAAAAACCAAAAAAACATATAAAAAACAAAAAAACGCCCATAACAACATTTCCTGAATGGCCGAACGGCCAACCCGAACAGCCGAACGGCCGAACCAAACAGCCGAATGGCCTAACTGAACGGCCTGTTCAGACGACAGAACTGAACAGCCGAACCCGAACTCGGAGAACTAACTGAATGGCCGAACTGAATGGCCGAACCGAACGGCCTGTTCAGACAACCGAACTGAACACCCGAACCCAAACTTGGAGAACTAACTGAATGGCCGAACTGAACGGCCAAATCAAACGCAACCGAACAGCCGAACCTGAACCGCGATCTGTTCGTCCATCCCTAAACTTCACTCTCCTGCACCTGTGCACATCCTGACAAGATTCAGGCAATTACATCAGCCTGCAGTTTGGTCAACAGTGTCATTGATGAGCTCAGAGCAGCAGGTTGCCTCGGTTTGCACAGCCAGCATGGCACCCGCAGCATGGCGAGATCCCGGTCCAAGCACTCCACCAGGGAAAAGTAGTAGGAAAACTACTACTTATTCCCATATATTGTTGGCCCTCAAGTTGCCTCCTTCGATCCCATTCCACCAGGAAGGGCAAGGAGTCATTTATTGGGTGAAATAATTGCCAGCTTTTTTCTGAGCTGTTTCGTGCTCTGCTGTCACACACACACACTGGAGTGGAGCGCCGCAGCAGGGCAAATCCATTGCACTTCGTCTTCAGAGCCTGGAATGGAATGCCCCAGCAGAGCCCTTCACTCTCTCACACACACACACACACTGGAGTGGAGTGCCCCAGCAGGGCCCTTCACTCAGTCACACACTGCACAACACACACACATCAGCCCTACATGCGTGGGTTGGCCGCCCCTGCCCCCAAGAAGACATGCAGAGGGCAGAACGTCTTCCGGGGGGCGGGGGCTACTCCCCAATGACACGGCCCAGCCTATGGCCATTGGCACAGGCCCACAACCTCACTCTGCCTAAGCTCCAGCCCGGTCCCCCTCAGTCATCTGATGTGTCCCCACCACCATCACTGCACCTCCAGACATGGTAGGACTCCAGTCTTGTGGGTTTGAAATAAAAATAATTCCATAGGCTTGAGTCCTTATGTGTCAGAGGCTCCAGCACCCCAGCTATGGGACCTCATCTGGAACAGACTGGACCACAAAGGCAAAAGAAGAATGCTACTGCCAGCCACACCCAACTAGTGCACTGCACGATGCAATGGGGCTTTTTTTCCTCAGGGGGTGTTTCTGATGAGCCTCTGAAGTCAAAAGGCCCCTGTGTGTCTGTAGCCTATGTGTGTGTCTGTAGCCTGTGGATTTGAAATAAAAATCATTCCACATCCTGGACTCTGACTGTGTCTGTCTAGAGGCCTCCAGTGAAGACACTGTATTCAGGAATGGCAGAAGAAGAATTCAATATGTTACACTGCCAGCAGTGCACTGCATGATGCATTGCTGCCTTTTGACATCTTTGGGTGTTCTGCAGATCCTATGAAGCCATTAGGCATCTCTGTGTCTGTAGCCTTGCCTAATGCCTACCATGGAAAATAACTGGCATTCCAGAGGAAATTAAACCAAGAGCACTCCAGTACATTAGGTGAGTGATGACATGGGGGTTCAGACGGGGTTACTCTTGGGACAGGGTTACCCCCATTCCATATGTGTGCATGTGTACAACACACACACACACACCAAATTTGCCCTCCCTCACCACCAGGAAGAAGTGCAGTGGGCATTGGGAGGGTGCAATGCTCTCTTCTCCAAAAAATGACACCCCCCGATTACTTCACCTCCCGACACAGTTCTATCCTCAGGTCTTAGTTGAGTCGTGTGCCAGTCAGAACCCAAATAAAGTCTGAGGACACATTGCATCTGGAGGAAGGCACCTCTGTAACACCAGCCAGCCATTGCCAACTGTGGGACTTACCTCTCCTACAAATCAGCATGGGATTCAGGACCCATGACTGCACCTCCAGACTTAGAGGAATTTCAGATATTTGTGGTGTTCTGTTGAGTTTCCCACATATCCCATGAAGTCTCTGTATGTCTTGAGGCCTCACAACGCCAGAAGCCATGGTACCTCTACTTTAGAGAGAGGTCAACATTACGGGGACACATAAAATCTCTCTAATTCAAACAGCACACAAAATTTTATTTATAACGTGATTCGAACTTTGAAAGTTTGAATTGAGGAGTCTGTCTGTCAGACACACTAGAGGGTGAATTATTGACTGGCCAGTGGCCAGAGGAATTTTTATTACTGGAAGGAGTGAAATGAGATTAAGTATTGTGTGACTGGAAGGTGTGAATGGAGAAGTAACCTAACCGCTGACCAGGTCTAGGACTAGACCTTAGGGCTGAACCCTGTGACCCAGTGGAATCAGGTGTGAATTGAGATAACAGAACTGAGGTCTGGGTCTTAAACTAAGTTCAGCCGCCCCAGGATCATTGTAAAATGTCTCTGAATGCAAGGGGGCTCAGTGGAATCCCGTAACTCAATAGGTGTGAATGAATTAAAGAACCTTTCCTTTTCCCTTCCATGGAAATGAGCCCTTATGTTAAGAGGACCCCTTAATAAATCTTACCTGTGTGAGTGTACCTGTGTGAATTGAGAAATGGGTGGTGGTGGTTCAAAGGATATTCCCACCACCTCACCAAAAGGTACATTAAGAAGACTACTGGTGGCCAAGGAGGGAATGAAAATCGAGGATTCGGAGGTTCAGGATAAAGGTAGGTGATGGCAACGTGATCTCTTTTGGGGGTCTGGTTTGGGGGGAAACAAAACACAAACAGACAGTGCTACAATGTTGTAATGTAAACTGAAACTCTGAACTGTGCTTGCTGGGCTGCTGGTTTCAGCCCTGCAGTTGCTGTGATAGAATCGACAGTGATGTCTGAGTGGCAGTACTATGAAAAAAAAACTATTGCTTAAAGAAAAATATTAGTAGTGGCTGTTGGGGTTGGCCCATGTGGACTACTGGCTGGGCACAAAGTGTAGTCTTAGTCTGTCTCTGTTACTGGAAGTTGCTGTGATAGTGATGGTATGATCTGATGATTTCTGAGTGGCAGCACTGTGGGAAAAAACCTATTGCTTAAAGAAAAATAATACTATATTAGTGGTGGCCTTTGGGGGCTACTGGGGGCCGTGGGGGCTGTGGGCACAAAGTGCAGTGTACTACTGGGCTGGCAGTTCCTGTGATATGGTGTGTGATGGCCTGACAGTGGCTTTGATTTCTGAGTGCTTTTGAAAAAAATCCTATTTTTAATTTAAAGAAAACAAATAGTAGTGGTTCATGGTGGCCGTGGGGACTACTGGGGGCTGTGGGGGCTACTGGGCACAAAGTGTGGTCTGGTGGTACTGGTTGGTTAGCAGTTAGATTCACTTGTTGTGTTTTTTTTCTTGTCATTGAATCTCAATTTAGAGGTAATTTTGGTTTTACTTTTGTCTCCTATTGATTTCAATGAGAAAAGTTGCCCATTGATTTCAATGGGAAAAAATTCGGTACTGGTATACTGGTTTTAATCGGGTAATCCGGTATTCCTAGATTCGGTATCCGATAAAACTGGTATCCGGTATTTCCTACCAAGTCCCACCCCTAGTGGGTGCACTTAAAAATCATTAAAGGAAAGAGTTCCAAACTTCTGAGTTCTGGAGATTTCCGAGGTCTGGAGTTCCAAGGTCTGAATTCTGAGTCCTCGGACAAAGTTCCGAAGTTTGGCCGAATACCCGGACCAGGTACTTGGAACTTTGGAACTCGTTCCAACCAAGTACTGGGATGGCCTATTCAGTGCAGCCCTAGTTCTTGTCTTGTCACACCTGTGTATCCTGCCCCTAGTTGTGACTGATCTGCTCCAGTCTTGATCCATACTTCAGGAGCCCTGCCTTAATTAAGCGAGAGCATTTTGTTTTGCCAGCCATTTGGCAGGTGGGGATGAGGTTTGGAAGGCTGGCAGTAGGGGATTTGAAATGGTTTTTATGCATACACCTTTTATATATTATGTTGTGTAACCCACCTGGAGCCCCTCAGAAAAGATGGAATGTCATTTTTTTTATTTTTTATTTTTATTTATTTATTTCAAACACTTGATAGTCCACCCCTCTTGCCTCAGACAGCTTGGGGTGGCTAACAATATTAAAACATCAAAAAACAGCATAGAACCACACATAAAAAAACAAATAAAAACTCTCATCAGAATAGATACAATATAAAATAACCCATTCTCCCCCAACATCCACCCACACACACCCTTCCCACCCTACCGATCTCCCTCTCCAAATGTCTGGCAGAAAAATAGTCTTGCACGGCCACCAGTGTAATGTTGAGGAGTCCACTCCATATTTTGTAACGGTTTCAGCAGACAGGAGTCTGGAGCAGTTCCAGACCGGATCTTGAGGGTTACTCAGTTAGCCAGAAGAGGGAGCCGTAGCACCAGGCTGCAGGCAGGGTTCCCAAAAAGGGGTTTAACTGTGCTAGTCTGGCTGTTATCATAATGTCTTCAATAAAAGCCATCCTGTATTTGGAATGAAGCCTGCCTCTGTCTTGTCATCACCCCTCTCCAATATCTTACAGCTGGAAGGTGAGCAGATCTGAGCAAAGGTGAGTCTCCTCTGGGAGGGAGTTCCAAAGCAATGATGTGGCCACCGAGAATGCCCTCTTCATGGTGGCCATCTGCTAATAGTGCAGGACCTCAAGGAGAGCTCCCCAGAAAACCGCAGAGGCTGACATAGGGCCCAGGGGATGAGGCAGTCTTGTAGATAAGTGGGACCCACATCATGTAGGGCTTTAAAAGTCAAAATCAGCACCTTGAATTGGGCCCAGAAGACTATTGGCAGCCAGTTCAGTGCATGCAAAAGTGGAGTTATGTACTAATGCCTAGCCCCATAAGGAGATAGGCCGCCATATTCTGCACTAGCTGCAGCCTCTGGACCATCACCATGGGCAGCCTCATGTACAGCACATTCCAGTAGTCTAGTCTTGAGGTAATGAAAGCATGGATGATTGTGGCAAGATCAGATTTGGAAATATAGGGTTGGAACCTTCTAACCAGATATAATTGGTGGAAGGCGCCCCCAGCCACAGCCGCTACCTGATCATCCAAGTACAACTGTGGATCTAGGAGCACCCCCAGGCTCCGAACCTGAGAAACCAGAGAAGGGCAAATCTCCTCTTTTCCCTAAGTCTCTAGACCTACCAACCAGCATCACCTCTGTCTTGTCGGTATTCAGCCTCAATCAACTCAGTCACATCCAGTCCCCCACAGCTGCTAGACACCGGGAAAGCCAAGACTGCCGGGCCTGGGTCAGATGAATATGAGAGGTAGATCTGAGTGTTATCAGCATATTGATGGTACCACACCCTAAACCCCTTCACAGTTTCACCCAGTGGCTGCATATACACATTGAACAGAAGGAGGGACAGAGTAGAACCCTGTGGCACTCCACACAGGAGGCCCTGGGGAGATGATGAACAGTCTCCCAGCACCATCTGCTGGGATTTCCCAGCTAGGAAGGAATGGAACCATTGAAGAACATTCCCACTCATCTTAGTGAGATCATGCAGTTGAGTCACCAGCACCTCATGGCCAATGGGACCAAATGTCACTGAAAGATCTAAGAGAATCAGCAGGGTAGAATTTCCCCTGTCCAATTCTAGGCGCAGATTGTCAACCAAAGCCACAATCACAGTCTCAGTGCCATAACCTGGACAAAAAACAAACTGTGTTGGATCTAGAAAACCAATGCCATCCAGATGCGCGTGGAGCTGCTGAGCCACTACCTGCTCAATAATCTTCCCTAAAAAGAGGAGATTAGAGAGTGGTTGATAGCTGGCAGGTGAATCAATGCCAGGTGAAGACTTCTTGAGCAAAGGCTGAACCAGAGCCTCCTTGAGGCAGTCCAGCAACCTGCCCTCCCGCAGGGTGGCCTAGATTACCCCATCCAGGAACAGCCCCAATGTCTCCTGGCTGGTTTTCACCAACCAATGTCTCCTGGCTGGTTTTCACCAACCAGGACGGGCATGGATCTTATTCCCAAGTAGTGTGCCTCCCCCTGCATCAGCAGGCAACATCAATTGAAACCGATTCCATAATACCGGACAAGCCGGGACTTCCATGACCTCTGACTCTGCCACTATTTCTGAAAAAGTGACATCAAAGTTGTGATGAATGTGAGCGATTTTATCCACAAAGTACTCAATAAACATGTCACAGCGGGTACTGGACGACTGCAGTTCCAGGCGGAGACAGGCCAGACTGACCAAACCTCTCACCACCTGGAAAAGCTCTGCTAGATGCAATTTTGTGTATGCTATGATGGTAGCAAAGAAATTCTTCTTTGCTGCCTGCACAGCCATGGCATAGTCCGTTAAATATGCTCTATGCTGCAATTGGTCATCTTTAGTTTGAGTCTGATGCCACTGATGCTCTAACCACCTATCCTCACACTTCAGACATGCCAGGTCCTCCATAAATCATGGGGACCTATGCTGCTTCAGCATAGGAAGCAGACACCTGGGAGTCACCATATTGATGTCCTCTGCTAAAGAGTATTCCATAAGGCAACAAGGTCATTGATCGTGTGGCCATCAAGATCAGAGGGTACATCCGTTTAAACCAATAAATGAAATTGCAAATTCAACAATGGTGAAAGACTAACTGGAGTACTCACACACAAGCAAAAATATGCAAATTAACTTCATAAATTCAAATTCCTATTTGTTTCAGCCCTAGATGGAAGTTAAAGTGCTATACTGCTGCTCAGAAACAGGGAGGGATAACTCCATTGTTATCCTCTCTCAAGGAAGTGAGTCATATATGTATGATGATCTGTAAATTATCTCAGTGGATACAGTTGTAGAAAGATGGTGATTCTGCATATTAGAACACTACGTATATTCCCATAATTGTGCACACATATGTACAAGCAAATACAAGAATGACTGCATGCCAAACTTAGGGCCACTGCTTCCAGGAGACGATGTGGTGGCTTGCCAGTTCATGGCCTGTGTCAGTGGCTATAAAGCTATGCTGCCCTAAAGAATGTCAACTTGCTGTTGCTGCTGCTGCTTTTAGGCACGTCTCCCCTTAATGTTCTGTTAGTTCCTTTTGTCCATTGTATTTTGTATGGGGATATGTTGCTTGTATAAGCAAAATATGCTGTGGACAGGGAGAGTGGGAGGGATGGGTCTGGGAGGTACTTTAGGTAGACATCCTTTTTTTATTTTTTTTTTTTTTTTTTTTTTTGGTTAAGTGGTTCCTTAGCTTAGCCATAGCCCCTCTGTGAGGAAGGAACTAGGTCAGGGGAGGGAATTTCTCCAAGTGAGATTTGGAGGAATGGGAATGGCTGAGGTGAGCTGTTGAGGGATTGGGAGGTGAAGAATGCATTTTATATGTATTTTTGTATTGATGTTGTTTTTAAATTTGTGTAAGCCACCCTGAGTCCTTTTTGGATATAAATCAAAGGGCGGAGTATAAATCAAATTTATTTATTTATATATTTATTTATTTATGATGATGATGATGATGAATGTTCCATTGTAAAATGAATTCTGGAGTCTGGAAAGGTAAACCATACTTTTCTTTTTCTTTCTATTACAAGAGTTACAGGGCAAGTGAGATTGTGTATAAGGATTTTTTTTTAATGGTTTCATTTCTGGAGTTATTCAGTGTATGCCTCACTCTAGTGCCCTTTTATTACATTTGACAGTGAAAAGAAATTTCCTTTAGTAAATATGGTACAGATAAAATCAAGTTTGGTGTACCTCAGGTTAGTAATAAAAGAGCTTGAAAATGGTAGAAAGTGTTTTAGACAGTGATTTATCTGAGACTACGATACCTTTTTAAAAAAACAATTGTCTTCTGTATTTCTGCTTTCATGGAATAAACCAGTTCTTCTTCCGAGTGCCTTACTATAATTTTCAAATTGGTTTAGATTTAATCACAATTTTTGTTCTCTTATAAGCTCAACTTTTTTGTTGCTGAACTTTGATTTCTTTGAGATGAAGCTGAGATTTCTCTCTTAGAGAATAGCTCTTGTATGTGAAGAGGTCTTGAAACTTCTTGTTTCAGAAATCTGTAATGATAGAAATGGTTTTCCCCATTCCTTGAATTTTTGCCATTTGTATAAGGAATTTAAAAGAAGGTTAATGTAATTCTAAAAGACAGCAATCTGCTTCATAAATGGAAGCTCTTATCAAACTATGTTGGGTTCTATTAGAAGCTATTCCACTTTGCCAACAAAAAACAAAATGAGAAACAAACTATAGGTGATATCACATTGAAATAAATTGGAGACAGGGTCTCTCTCAATCCTACCAGGGACAGGACTTAGACCCCTGGCAGGCAGCTCCAATTTCGGGATCTGGGCAGAGGCACTATGAAACAGATTGCAAAAGTCCTTCAGATAGACAGATGTTTATTCAATATAAAAGAACTGAGAACAAAGCAGCAATACAGCACCTACAACACACTTGCATGTGGCATTTGCCTGCACCTACACTAACAGCAAGCACACACACATAAATGCATACATATGGGTTCTTATGTGTCAGAGGTCTCAGGTCTGGTCTCGAGAGGAGAAGCAGGGCGGGGGCCCAAGAAGGGCAGTTGCAGGACTCCCTAGAGAGAGGAGTCCCAAAATGGGCACAATCATCAAGCCAGCCAGCGCCCTGATAAGGGCTAGTGGACAAGCATCATGAAAGGCAACTTCTCTGTCTAGTGACTGGCCTTTTATGCTGTTTCCCTTATGAGTTATCCAGAGCACGGGGCTAACAGTTCCACGTCAAGAAAGTTCCTCCCATTGGTTATTCAGATGTGGGGATTCTTTCTGCTTAGTCACTGTTTGGCATGACCAGATTAGGTCCTGCCTGTCCTCCTTCCAGAAGAAAGACATGACCTTAGACCATAGAGCCCCCACACCCCTTCTCTGAGATGTCTCTCTGTATGATCAAGTCATTTTCCCATATTGCATTGCTTGGTTCTTATTTGCAACCTTGTTCTGGGAATGGACAGTTCTTATTAGTTCTGTTCTTACTGGGGCCTTTCCTTTTGTTGATGACAAGAGTGTATCCCTGTCAGCATATTTCTCTCTCCTCCTGCCAGCCTGTTTCTTATAATATGCATTTTTAATAGTTCCTAAGCTAAAAATTACTATAAAGCATATAGGAAACTCATAGCATCCTTTCAATCATTACAGATGTGTACAATATTCTTTTAGTTACATTTCAACAAAGAATGAGTTGCAATGACATTCAATGTCTGTTCTGACACATTTGTGTCAGAAGAAGCACTTCTGCTTTGGTTACGTTGTAGCAAGGAAATTAGCATCTCAACTAAAATTATAACACATAAAGCAAGCAAGCACCTATCATAGCAAGCAAAACATATAGGGAATACATAATATGTGTATGCAGTATTCTCTTTGGTTCTTATTCAGGTATAATGCTTTGGTCAGCCTAATTAATTCATTATAACATGCCATTCACCTCTGTACAGGACTGAAACAAATTTGATTTATTTTGGGGGGGAGGGGTGAATACCTTATCCACCAGATTTGCTTGATCTGAACAGAGTCTAACAAAATGGAGATCAACCGTGATTATCTGGTTTCCATTTCATCAGAGATCCATTTTGGTTATTTCAGTCAGGCTGATATTTCATTTTGGCATGTGCAATAGCCAAAGTGAAAGTAAATGTCAAACCCAACAAAAACTAAATATGCAGAGTTGCTTACCTGGAATAACCAAAATAATGGATATACAGAACTTGAATGCAAAAATGAAAATGTGTTGGATTTTGGAACACCATTCCAAAAATGTTGATAATCTCCATGGATATGAAAATAGCAGTTGGTTCTAGCTGTACCCCTTGTAGCCAAGGACTGGATAGCAAGTAATGTGTGAACTCTCATAGCTCAGAGTTCACATGTGATGCCTAAAGAGTGGGTGCACTCACTAGTCTACTAATAGCACGCAGCCCCACACTGTTCTCTGTTGTCGCTGAGTCCTTCAGGCTGCTGGCAGCACCCAACCGGTACAATTCACCACAGTACAAATTCAATGCTACTGCCACACAAGCTCAGAATCCCTGCTGGAGAGGGTTTCCTTCTCAGTACCTAACTAGGGGTGGGACTCCAGGGGGATTATTAGATATTGGATTGATTGGTATCGGATCTTCTGATATCGGATTTATTGGTATCGGAATATCAGATTTTTAACATTGCTGATTTTCTCAGATCTTTAACATTGTGGCCATTGACTTCAGTGGGCAATGTTAAAAAATTGATATTCCGATACCAACAATTATCGGTATTATTGGATTAATCTGATACTGATCATTATCGGTATTATCGGATTAATCCGATACCAACCATTATCGGTATTATCGAATTAATCCGATACCGATAGTCCCACCCCTATTAACAGCTGATCAATTAGAACTCACTGGAATTCCATGTTCCCTGCTTGGCAGTTCCTAAGTGGGAAGCAGGGAATTCCCACCTGCATGGAATTGCTGCAGGTGGATGTGTGAGTTAGCCAGCAGGTATCAAACCCAACTGCACACCCCTATGCATGGGTAGCAGCCTGAGTTCACATGCACATCTGGCTACATGTGGACCTAAACATGAGCCTTGGAAGCATAGCTATAATAGCTGCAGCAGATGCAGCCATACCATAGCCCTCAAGCCTGGAAGGTCACACACGTGTAGACTGCATATGCACACTGAAGTGGAGTGCCCCATCAGGGGGCCCATTTCATCTTCTGCACCAGTGTCTATTTCCACCTTGCTATGCCACTGGTGGGGCAATGAGTACATTATTCTGGTGCAACAGGCCTGGGTATTTCTGGCAACCATTCAGGGAATAACCAGGGCTATATGTACTCATGGTATATGTGCAAGTACCGTATATCAGATCTACTGTTCTTTAAGGTAAAACCAGTTCTGTTCTACTTAGTTCATATTTACTGTCTGGATTTAAATTAACCAGATAAAAAAAAAATCCCAGTTCTTTAGCTGCACTGTAGAAGAGATCTAATCAGTAGATCCAATAGTCAATTAACTTAATGGATTCAGCTGTAAAAATGTACTCATCATTACTTAAGTTACAAAGCAATGACCAATTACTTAATGAGGTCATATATTACAAGTTCCTTTCAACTTTGTAATTACTGAATTAATTGAAAAGCGGACTCCTAAATAAGTGTTTCCACAAGCTAATCAAATCAAGAGAGGATGAAGATTCAGGCCCTTTTCACATGAGATGCCCCCCCATGTGGGTGACTGGGTGGGTGAGGGTGGGGCATCCGTATGACCACCGGTGGGGATGGGTGGGGGTTCATGCATGCTCCCGTGCTTCACCCATTGCCCACACATTGAGGCACTTGGGGAAAAGAAGGGTGGAGAAGGATGGAGGTGTGTGTGCATTTGTGTGACGGGCCACACACCTGCCACCGCTTCCACCCATCCCCCCCCCCACACTGCCAGCCCATTTGAAAAGGGCCTCAGACACCAACTGCTATATTCACCTTGGCTTTCCCCAGAATAGGAATATAAAAAACCTTTAGAATTAGATTTAGATCAGATGTAGGAGGAGAGCTGTTGCACTTCACTAGAGATTGCTAGATTTAAAACAAATTAACAGGGGACAGCCCAGGATTTGTGGGGCCATGTGCAAAGTCTTGGTGAGAGGCTTAAATAATTTAAATGATTTGCCAGGGCTGCCTCCGCCAAGCACAGGGCCTAGGCTGGCATAGCGCCATGTGCAAGCACACATATTGCACATGCCTAGAACCGGCACTGAAATTAATATGCCTATTTTTACTTGGACGGACAGGGGGGGATGGGGATGGGTGTGCTTGTGCAGTGGGTGGAGGTGGGTGGGTGTCATTTCACACATACACACACCCATCTCCACCCATGGGGCCTCCTCCACTTT
The DNA here is from genome assembly GCA_003113815.1 of Sphenodon punctatus. Classification (NCBI taxonomy): domain Eukaryota; kingdom Metazoa; phylum Chordata; class Lepidosauria; order Sphenodontia; family Sphenodontidae; genus Sphenodon; species Sphenodon punctatus. The sequence goes on along the minus strand of QEPC01004642.1, from coordinate 141,435 downwards.
TCCGGATGGACTTGTAGGTGGAGATGCGTGTGTGCCTGGAGCGCTCACGCACAAACACCCAGCACCAATGGTGTTTACACAGGTGCACACCCAGCACACACCCATCCCCCCACCCACCACCAGCATGTTTCCACGGATGCCCCTCCTCCACTGCACACCCACCGGAACACCCAGCAGTGGTGGTGAGGGGGCATCCGTGTAAAAATGGCCAGAGAGAGAGAGAGAGAAGGTTGTGGAGTAGGATCCAATTTGAGGTGCCAGCTCTTGTGATTCTATTGCAAGCCTCACAATTTGTACACTCATGCAGTCTACACTGTACAAGTCTGCACTTGTTGGCAGAACTGCTGTCATGTTAAAAAGAACATGAGAACAGGAAAAGAAAATGATAACCATATTTCTTAGTGGAAAGTTGTGGGTAACAGTTCTGGTAAGCATCACAAATCCCTATTTTGTAAAGGCTTGTAAAAAGGATACAGCATCACAAACTCCATGCAAGCTGAGTTTTCCCCTCAATTAGATCTATGTCATCATATATTTAATCTTGCAGTGCTATTAAAAACAATGGGAATTTATGATGGTACCTTTTACTGGATCAGCTTCAAATGCGCATCAAGTTTGCAAGTAGGGATGTTCAGGACAGAATATTTTCACTTTTATTTGTTTTGTTTTTTTCTGTTTCTTTTTTTATTTCACTTTTATTTTGTTTATGGATAAAAACATATGTACACGCAGCACAGCATATAGATAGAATTTATTTGTATTCAGCAAAAATTTTGCTATAACAATTTATCACAAACAGAAATACATAACAAAAAACACCCACCCATTCAAATTTATAAAATTACATATACAAGGTTCAGGACTGAGCTTACAGTTCAAATTTTAAAACCAAAATTTTCTCCATCTGTAAGCCCCGCTCTCCAGCGACAGATCGGGGACCCCGGGAGATGTACTTGGCAACGCCATGGGGAGGTGGGGCACAGAACGGCTTCCCCCGACACTGTCCAATGCCCTTTGCCGCAGGTGCCGGTTGTCACGGGAACCGACCCTGCATTGTGCCCTGTGGGCGCACTTCCATCATCCTCCCAGAGTCCGAGAATGGCCCTGCCCCCTCCGCGGTGTTCCGAGCACCTGAGAGCACGCATGGGGGCAGGGCCATCAAGATAAGAGGCAGCGCTGGGCTGAAACCCAGTGCTGGTGATTGCAGAGAAACCGACCCTGCTTGTGAAGTTAAGTAGCGTGTTTTGCCCTTATGCTTTTGTCCCTGAGAATGGTGTGCGTTGTGTGTCTGGTAATACCTTGCCCCAAGAGACTGAACCCCATGTACGAGTGTGTCCCTGCTGCTGTCTTCCTGCGTGTGTGAGCATTGTGTGTATTGCGTGGATCCTCCCCTCCCCCACCAGCTTCTGGGTCCCCCCTGACTACCCTGTGCGTGAACCCTCACCCCCTTTTCCTTTCCCCTTTCCTTAAGGCACATCCCCTCGGACCTCATGGTTCCTTCTCCACGAGTCTCCCCGCTCCCCCCTTGTAGCATGGTTGTGATGAGTGAACAAGAGGGGCTCGGCTCCCGGAGGACTCTGCGCCGTATGATGATAGAGGCCTGATCTCAGTGAGATCATATGGGCTGCAATTCTATCCTGATGGGCACTTAGGTTCCATATCAAGTGAGCAGAGTCGGGGCCTGAGCCCTGTGTTGCCTGGTCATCCCTTTGTGGTGCGTGTGCCCTCTCCCTACCCCAGTGACACCATCCGGATTAATAAAGATAGAGACAGCAAAACATTTGCTTTCCATAAATTCTTAGGTTAGTCAGTAAATTCTTAGGCTCAGAACAGTAAAAACCAGCCTAATCCTCTTCTATTTCCATCTTCCAGATCCTCTCTATTAGTTTAAAAAAGCAAGGCGTTGCTTTTACTTGTACAAAATCGGAAGCGGTAAGCAGCATCACAAACCTTTCTTCAACAATGAGGGATGTGTTGTGAAATAACAGGTCTATCCATACTGCTTTGAGATCTGCATACCTTGGGCAGTCAAAAATAATGTGATGCAATGTCTCTATTGCTTGGAGATCACAGCGGCAGATCCTCTCAGCATAAGGGGCCTCCATTCTCCTCCATCTAACCACCGCAGAATCAATTAAATTAAAATGAAATAAAGTAATAAGCCTCCTTAAATTAGGATCCTGAAGCTGTATCAGTACTAGGAGATACTGTTCCAAGGTGCTGGAGAACTTTACCCTTGAATACATTGGAGTGTCCCTACTGTTCTGAATAGCTACAAGATCATCCCTCTCTGCCAGATCCCTTACCTTTTGTCTAGTTACCAGCCTTGCTGCATTATAATCAGGGCTGTCCCTATCTATCAAGGAGAGGACTATTTTACCAGATAATGTCTGAAACCCTCTCCACCACTTATAGTGGAGAGAGCCTCGATGCTGGCTTTGCTCCAGATAACACTGATGAGCTAATGGCGAGTTCTTCCCTTGTCTTAACTTAAGACAATATAGCAGTGCTCTGCACCAAGCATGTGACTTTACCGAAACTGAACCTGTTTCTAGCCGGAGCATGGGCAGGGAAGAGGCTCTAGGAGCTCTCAAGATGGTCCTCAGAAAAAGATTTTGCAGACGTTCTTCTCTTGCCCCAAAGCTAAAACAAGTTATCTCTGCCCCATAAAGGCAAGCAGCACAGCAGCTTTCCAACCTTGCCTGGGGTGGGAAATTGCAGCCAACTTGCCCTGAGTTGGGGAAGGGCACAAAACCCCTCATGCCTATGCCCAAAGAGTCACCATCCTGCAACCCACACGGCCTGGATAGGGCAGATAGCTAAATAAACGTGCGGGCAGCCCCATCACCACCCTTCTCCCAGAGCCATGGTGGGTCCTGGCTCGAGGTGGGTTTGGTGGGACTGAACTCATGTGCTAGTCCGTGTTGGCCCACATGAGAGACTGTTAGCCCGGCTGTGTCCTTGGAGATTTTCCTAGGATGGATTTTGAGCTAACTGCATATCCCCCACCCCAATACTACCCTGATCTATCATCTGGTGATGCATAAACAGATGGGCTGGTGGGTTCCAAACCAAAGCAGGCCACTATTGTGTTTTTACCCTTTGTTTAAAATTTCATTTTAATCGGCATGCCTATTCCATTCATTTCAATGTGCATTCACTTGCATGGCTTGATTTTCCCAAAATAACAGTATTAAATTGGCTCTCTGACACCTTCCCAGAAAGTGGAAAACCAGAAATAGGTTTTTAGGACAAGAAGTTGCCAAAAAATGGTTAGAACTTCATGGAAACCTGATGAATAGACGTCAGGCATTGGTATATCAAGAAAAATGACAAAACAATTGGTACCAGAAGTCAGCATTCCAGGACTAGAAGTCGACATTTTGGGACATCGGGTACCCGATCAGATGACCTGATCGTTACTGGGTCAGATCAGATGCTGGAAATATGATGGGTTACCCACTCTTATGGTTACCCTTCCAGCTCTACTATGAAGTTAGTATTATTATTATTATTATTATTATTATTATTTTATTAACAAACATTTATATAGCACCAGCAGTGTACCTGGCACTTTACAAAGTAATAAAATAGACAGGGTCCCTGCCCCTAGGGCTTACAATCTGAGAGACAGGAGCTGGGGGGGAGACTTAGGAAGGGGAACAGAGGGAGAGACAAGGGGTCTAACATTCATGAAGATGCGAGGTCTCAAGTGCACGTACTTGGCTTGGTTACAATGAGAATGACAGCAGGCAGGTCCATGTTGCAAGGATAAGGGTAAACCGATCGTAGGTATAGGAATAGTGGCTCAGCAGGATAAAGAGTCAGACAGAGCATATTATTATTATTAGTAACACCCAGACAAAGCAGGTACAACACAGCTTATGGCGTTCAGAGTGGCCTCTGTCCAGTGCCTCTGGTTGGCTAGTCCAAGTTCTGGCAGCACCGAACGAAGCCCTAACACAGGAATTCTCTGTGTATATCAAGTTCTCTCTCTCTCTCTCTCTCTCTCTCTCTCTCTCTCTCTCTCTCTCTCTCTCTCTCTATATATATATATATATATATATATTTATATATACAGAGTACATATATACTTTATACTTAGCAAGGAGAGCAGAGATGCCCATCATGCTCTCCCCATTCCCTTTCTTTCCCCTTCCCCCTGGCTTAATTGATACACTGTTTGTTTTGCCTGCCGCAGCCTTACTGCAAGCACCGTCTGCCAAAACATAAATGAAATTTCAAAACAAAATTTTATTTGTTTTTTATTTCATTTATGTTTTCTCTTTACCTTATATGAAATTACAAAATTTCTGATGTTAAGCAGAAAACATAAACTAAATGCACACCCCTAATTTCAAGTTAGTTGGAGCTTCTCTTCATATTAGTAAGAACTCTGAAAATCTGATAGGTTTGTACACACCAACAGAAGGAACAGTAAAATCATAACGCTTTATCACGTATATAATGCTTTATCTCATATATCTCCTGTACTTGAGAATAACATTCTAAACAACAGTGTAAATCCCCAAAGTCATAATGGAAGCAGCATGTTAGGACCTCATTCAAGTTCCTTTATATAGTTTTTTTTTCCTCACAGCCATACGCATAATGAAGCAGGGAGGTCAGTATTGGATGTTTATCTTAGATTGCCAGATAAGATCTGCCAGAAAAATTCTGGGGACTTATTCTAACTCCTAATCCAGGACTAATTAAGCCAGACTTAAACAGAAGCTAAAATCTTTACTAATGCATCAAATAAACCAGTACAGTTGAATAGTTAAGGCTACAAGGAGTATAATAGGATACAATGTTAATAATATTGTACACTCACACAAATAGAGTTACTAATAGAAGGTGTTTTCAGACGTGACGGGGCCAATTGGCCCCGTCACGAAATCAGTGAATTGATCCCCCGCTGGGATGACCCATCATGCCCTAACAGACGTGCCGGGGGATCCCGGCGGGGAATCGGGGAGGGGCGGGGCTGCGCAGTGCAACATGCGGCTGCACGGCCCCGCCCCCTCCACGCTCCCCACCACCCGCCCTCTGGGGAGATGGGTGGCCGCCACTGCCAATGCAGCCGCAGCACTTGCCAGAATTGGCCACGGGCCAGAATCCCTGCAGGGATTCTGGGCCGTGGCCGCCATCCAGACGTGACAGCGGGGGTCACCCCGGCGGGGAATCGCCTTCACCACGCAATGGTCTCTGGTTCCACTGCTTCGGCCGCTCGCGTGGTGAATGTGATTCCCCGCCGTGGTAACATCTGGGGGGGAACATCCGTTCCCCCACAACAGACGTTACTTGGTCCAAGCCACCACAGGGAATTGACTGTGGTTGACATTGACCACGTAACATCTGAAAATACCCAGAGTCTTGCCCAGGTCCTTAGTTCAAACACCTAAATCCAAAGTAAGAGAAAAATAGAACTCATTTTTAAACAGGGATTTTCAAGTGAATCCAGTCCTAATAAGAGAACTAAATCTGAGCAAGAGAACCAACAAAATGTCAGGCACTTGCTTTTCATTCCTTCCTTTTGACATCCTTCTTGGGCCTGAGTGTTCTATTGCATTGGTCAAGGTTGTTGCTAATGCAGGTGCTGGGGTTGTTTTCCATAATATAGAATTTTAATTTGGCTAGTGAGGTACTACATTCCTCCTCTTACCCATAACTGTACCTAGCCTTGAGAGATACTGGGGTATGTTCCTCTGTTTTCTTAGAGTTCCCTATTACCTCTTTCTGATGGAACTTGAGGGCACTCTTTCACCTATAAAATCAAGTCCACAGCAGTGTGTGTACCCAACTTGCAAGCTGGAAAGAAACGCTTCCAAAGTATTTTGATCACAGCCTTCTTTACATTTGGGTAGGAAACCCATATCTTTCCCAATTATTATTATAGTTTCTTCAGCTTAAAAATAGTTGCATGCACTAATTGGCCATATGCCCAGTCTGTGTATGCACAAATTTACACACATGCAAAATTGCAAAAATCTGAGCAGAGTGTTTTCCTGCAGTGTATTTTGAAGTTCTTTTACATATCTAAGTTCCAACTAGAGACAAACTCAAAGGAAGCATCTGCGGCAAATTATCAGTACAATAGCTATTCTTATGCCTTCTGACTTTGCTTGGAAGTTTTCCTGTCCATTTAAAAAATAAAAAAAATAAAAAAAGTGTAAGATCATCCCAGAGCAGGGGTGAGGAAACATTTCTGTCCTGGAGGCCACACTGAATATTAGTACAAGCTCCAAGGGCCACATAGCGTTTGGGGGCAGGGGTGCTTAATTGGTTTCTTCAAGAAAAGGAGGGCCCAGATCATGGATCTGAGCCATGGATCTGTCCCTCCCCCTTGTTTGCATGCTCTCCTCTCGGCTCCATTTCATGGGCCCCGTTTTTCAGTACTTGGGGGTAGAAAATGGATCCAGGGGCTAGATTCAGGGACTGGAAAGGGACCAAATAAAAACTTGCCAAGAGACGCATTTGGCCCCTGGGCCTGATGTTCCTCACCACTGTCCTAGAGGCTCAAATATGAGGAGTTTACCCATTGATGGTCATTACCTCACCATCAAATTCACAGTGCCTCAGTTAGTGATAAAAGAACTCCACTTAGATTCAGATAAATGTACATGCTTAATCTCAGCTGGAGCTGAAACGAATAGGGCATTTGAAATCCACAAACCAAATTCACGAATTTGTTGTCCTCAATGTATCTTAAAATTCTGATTCACAGTGCGGTGAGAACTTGCGGAAAAATCAAATTCATTTAGTTCACTTAGTTCTATTACTTAACAAAGTCAAAATATGATTGATTTGATTCTACTTCTTTAATTTGTTCTTCATTTACTGAAGTCATAGTAGACTTAAGTGAATTAAATGAATCATGAATCCAAGTAACCACATACATTTTGAATTCTTTAAATTAGTAAAAAAAAATTAAAGTCACATAAGGGTGAAAACAGACATGACGCTAACCACCCTTTAACCACCCTTGGTGGTTATTTATGCATGTTGCAGGGCTGTATTGGTGCCCTATGCAGTCCTGAAACATGCATAAATGACCACCAAGGGTTATTAAAGGGTGGTTCACTGGTTAGTGTCATGTCTGTTTTCACCCTTAGATGCAGTGGCTTAGGACACCTGGAGTGATCAATCACAAGTTATAAAAATAGTAAATCAATACAAAATAGCCAAATATAAATTAACAACTTAAGTTTACCTGTTTTGGTGAAAGCAAAACATCCAGAACAACTCATTGTAGCTCTCTTCTTTCTTCTTTTTCAAATTCACAAGTGCAAAATACGTGAGAGGAAAATATGAAATGGCTAGATTGCTTAGAATCTTAGTATGGTGTAGTTTGAAGTGGTTTGTGGTTTCAGGCTTGGGCTTGTTCTTATTTCATCTGTAGTTTGTATCCCACTGAAGTGGAAAATGTACACAACTTCTTAAACCTTTCTTGAAACCAAGAAAAGATCACTGTGCTTCCATTCATTATGAGAAAACCTGGGACAACTTATGATGTCAGGTGAAAGAAATATTTTAGTTTCTCTGTGAGATTGTGGTATCATTACACCTGAAACTTGATAATTCCATACCTTCAGAAAATATTTTTTTCCTCAAGTGCTTGCTGCTAAATAAAATGACTGGTATTTTTTTCAAGCTTTTCTTGCTGCAAGTCTATGTTCATAGGGATTTAGATGCCTTTGCACCTTAACAGCAAACATATAACTTAATCCTCTTACAAGACTTTGAAAATTGTTCCCTATTAGGTCTTCAATCACAAAGTACAACAAAGCAATTTATCCCCCCCCCTCCTCCGCTGAGCGTTTATGGAGTATAAATATATGCAGCCACATATATTGGCCTTTTGAAGGCAGTTTGAATATATGGCCTAAGTACAAAGAGTTTCTCATTGCATAGATTATCGTAGAGCCAACCTAAAGTTATGCATATCTTTAGCTTTCAAGAAATTCTTTCTTTTCTAGCAAAGTTTCATAATTTCCGACTAGGACTGAGCGTGCAATCTAGTGTAGAGCACCTGTACTAGCACTTAGTATGTGTGCAAGTTCCAGTGAAGTGCACAGGACATTTGCCACTGTTATCTACCTGGAGGGCTGTGTATGCTGTAAGAATTTAGTAAGCTCACTAAATATTCAGCCTTCCAGTCTCAAAGCAACAACTAGCAGAAGCACCTTATGCTGTTACCAATCCTGTATCCATGGATGCAGATGGTATAATAGCATCACTTAACCTTTCAAATCAATCTGATTGAGCATATTCTGTTATCCTTGCAGCTACATGCCCATACCACCGTTATACTGATTTAGCTAAGCCCAAAAGAGAATCTCCCAGTTGATGCATAGTTTATAAAACAGGGCTATAAAGAAAAGAACTGAACTGAGATTTTGTCAGAGGGATCCAAGAATTTGTGGTGCTCAGCTCCCACTGGAAGTGAATAGCATTTGGCTGTCTGAATTGACAATCCTCACCTTTATCACTCTCTGTTCCACAGAAGTAATGCAGGAAAACCAGTTGAATGCAGGTAGGCCCAGACAACTGAGCTGGGCCATTAGATGACAAGGGAGGATAAGGACTCAAAGCTGAATGAGTTCTTTATGTTGGTCTTCACTGCGGAGGATTTGGGGGAGGTACCCACACCAGATCCTTGCTCTCTGGGTGTGGAATTGGAAGAGCTGTTATAAATCAATGTGACGTTGGAGGATGTTCTAGGGCAAATTAACAAACTGAATACTAAGTCACCAGAGCCAGATGGCATTCACCCCAGAGTTCTGAAGGAACTCAAATATGAAATCGTAGACCTACTGTTAGTCATTTGTAATCTGTCACAAAAATCTGCCACTGTACCCGAGGACTGGAGGGTGGCAAATGTAACCCTGATATTTTAAAAGGGATCCAGAGGTGATCCTGGGAACTACAGACCGGTAAGCTTGACATCTGTGCTGGACAAAATGGTGTAAGAGTCAACATGGATTTAGTAAAGGTAAGTCATGCCTCGCTAACCTGTTGGAATTTTTTAAGGGTGTAAATAATCATGTGGACAAGGGACACCCAGTAGATGTAGTGTACCTGGATTTCCAGAAAGCATAAAAGACTCTTGAGAAAATTAAAAGGTCATGGGATAGGAGATAGTGTCTTACTATGGATCAGAGGGTGATTTCAGATGTTACGGGCACCTGATTCACCACAGTGGATTCCCAGCTGTGGTGAACCGAACAACCACCCCCCATGGTCAAGGAGAGCCCCAAAGAGACGTGACGGGATCGGGACAACGGCAGGGAAATGGGCCACCAGATCATGGCCCAGGGCAGTACAACAGATGTGACGTCGATTCCCGGCTGTGGTCAAAACACCCAGAAGGCACTGGGGAGGGGTGGGACACAGACATGTCCCATGGCTGAGGGCAAATGAAGCCAAAAGCACCAAAAGGGAACACCCACACAAGAGAAACAGGAAGGGAGGGGGAAGAGGGAGAAGAGCTGCTGAGGTACGACACACAACAGGCACAGAGACAACGGGGGCACAGTGGAACACACAGCACACACACGCCTGGGTGCACACACACCCAGTTGGAAAAGGAAGGAAAGGGGGCACACAGCGGGACAGACAACACACATGGCACAACGGGCACAGGGGGTAAGGGGGGCAGCAGGACAAGGAAGGGGGGGATGGGCCAGGAGCAGGACCGGGCACGGGGAATGGCAGTCAGACCCCGAACAACAGCACAGCACAGCCCGCATGGGCTACATAGTCAGTCCAGGAATGGTTGGGGTACAGGAAAAGGGGGAGGCCACACGGAACAGGGAGCGGCCCAGGCATAGTCCAAGAGGCACACACGAACCCTGAGCGCTGGAGAGGGTGGCATGGAGGGGAGGCAGGAGAGCTGGAGCCATGCAGCCCGTTCAAAGGCACAAACACACACACACACACACCTGGGAAGTAGCCGGGAGGTGAAGTCCAGGGGCTCCAGAACCACGAGGTCACAGAGGCACCCAAGGGGGGGCTGGGGTGCACGAGGGAGCGCAGGCGAATGAGGAAGGTCAGCAGCACCCAGGGGAGCTGGAGGGTGCTTCAGAGAGCTGGACGCAGACACTGGAGAAGGCAGTCACGGAGGGGAACAACGGTTGCAGAGGCAGACGGGGGGGCGGCAGGACCCCGGAGCCACAGGGAGGGGCAGTGGAAACCTGGAAAGCAGGCAACACAGCAGCATGGGAGGGACATCAAGGAGGGAGCCGACAGCAGGCCACAGCAGCAGGGCTGAGGCGGGAGCTCACAGCAGGCTCAGCAACAGGGGCCCCGAAGGTACAGGGGGACTCACAGCCAGCTGCAGGGGGCCATGAGGTGGCCAGGGGTTGGGCGGCCCACCAGGTGAACGAAGTGTGGCCAATGAAACATGCCCCGGCGGTACCCCATCACGGACATGTGGTGGGCGATCGGGTAGTATGCCTCAAATGGATCCTGAATGGACGGCCCCAACTGCACATCAGAACGGAACCACACACCTGACAGCACCACCAGCTCCACTGTGGTGGGCTCAGACATGCAGAAGTCAGCAGCCGAGGGCCACAGAAGGTGACCCTGTTCCAACAGCCGGTGATACTTACCATCCACAGGAGCGCTGGTACCCACGGGCCCCTTGAACGCAAACAAAGTAGGACACGGCCAAGGCAGGCCCCCCCTCCACCAGACAGACCATGTAGGCGTCCAGGCTGCACACAGACAGAGCAGAAACAGTCTCCACCACAGACCACCCCACATGCGAGCACCTCATTTATGGAATGCACCTATCGGGAAAGGGAACCAGCCCCAGCTTCTCAGCATGCAGCCAGCAATCGTGGGCGCTTACCTCATAGCCACAAGAACAAAGGCCAGAGCTCAGGCTCGCATAGGCACCCGGAAGGCTGTCCAGGCAGCTCAGGAGCAATTTCATGCCTGGGGTATGCCACAGGACACGCAGGGCCATGGTGTCGCAGAAGGTCCACGTATGGGGACCCCATGGGGGCCGGGAGTCTGGTGGAGGCGCAGCCAGCCATGGTCCAGCAAGCCAGGGGGACTGACACCATGGAAAGTGGGGCCCACATTCCCCGGAGGGGTGGGAGGGGATGCAGAGAATCACCAAGGCCAAGAGATAAGCCACAGGCTGCAACAAGGCATGGCAAACAAGCGAGGCGTGGGATGCGGACCCAGCACAGCTGCAGGAACCGAGCACAAAGACAGGACAGTCGACACACTAATCAGGCCGGCGAGCACACAATGTTGCCAACACAGAGAGGTGGGAGGTGATGACAGCAGGAATACAGCTGCTGCCAGCACACCCAGGCACATGCTGGTCCATGCGCAAGGCCCCAGGCAGGGACAGCAGGTGAACTCAATGGCCCGCCCCTTCTGCCCTGGCCCTCCCGCCCACCTGGAGCTGCCCAGGCCAGCCGGGGGGGTGCCCCGGGCCCACACGGGTGCCCCCTCCCAGTCGACAGGTCGCGACGTGTGGGCGGGGCACCACGTGTCCCAGGCTATAACAGGGCCGGCTGCACCCCACCCGGGGCAGAAGGCACCATGCAGTGAGACAGGTTGGATGCCTATGGGATGCAGCTAGTGCTCTGTGCCGAGTGGTACCATTTGCACACCAATCAGCTGCACCTCCTGACTGCAGAGTTGCACCTGGGCGCCTGTCTGTGGGTTAGCTTGGCCTGGAGTGCTGCAAGGGCTCAGGGAGCCCACCATGGCCACAGGCGCTCCCTGGCCCGACTCAGGGCTCAGTGGGTGTCTGGGGTGGACTAGTAGGCCCTGCTCCACAGCCAGAACAGGGCCTCTGTGCTCCACTAGGCGGCCGGGCACCTCCACAGGTGGAAGGAGACCATGCGGCATGCCACCCTGCTTGCTATGCCCATTGCACGGTGGGTATGGGTCACAGAGAGGGCACAGGGGTGGTGGTCCCAGGTGCTGGGTCAGTGGGACGAGGCTGCCTGGAGGGTGCACTTTCGGATGGACAAGCTCGCCCTACTGTGCCTTTCAGAGCTGCTGATGCCCTGGCTGGAGCAGAAGCACACCCCCATGAGGACCCCCATCCCCATGGTCCAGTTGGTGGCCAATTGGGGTCTGGGCCCTCGCAATGCCCGACTCCTTCCAGTCAGTCTCCCAGCACTCTGGTTTCAGGGTGAGCACCATTGCCTGTATTCTCCAGGACGTATGTGAGGATGTGGAGGGCATGCTCTTGGACTGAGCGATCCAGCTGGTGGACCAGGCAGCCGTGATGGCCAGCTTCACAGTGGGAGGGTTCCCCAACTGCATGGGCACAGTGGACGGCACCCAGATAGAGATCCTGCACTCCTCCTCTGGGGAGGCTGGGGAGTATGTCAACAGGCACGGTTACCACTTCCTGCAGTTGCAGGTTGTCGTGGACCACTGGAAGTGGTTCATAGACATCTTCACAGGCAACTCTGGGCACAGCCACGATGCCTGGATCATGACCATCTCCCCCTTCTGTGCCCGGAAGTACCATGGGGAGTTTGCGGACATGGAGATGACCCGGATAGAGGGGGTGATGATGATGCCCCCCTGTATCCTGGGGGACCCAGCCTATCCCCTCTCCTGGTGGCTGATGAGGGGTACCTGGTCTCCCGGACCCTGGAGGTGGTGCTGTACAATTCCCGCCTGTGTGCAAGCCAGACCGTGGTTGAGAAGGCTTTCGGGGCCCTCAAGCAGAGCTGGAGGAGCCTCGCTGGCCTGCTGGAGTACACGGTGGAGACCTCGGCCCTGGTGATAGGTGCCTGCTGCGTGCTGCACAACGTGTGCGAGACCGATGGAGCTGTCCTCAAATACCCCGTGCCCCGGCGCCTTCCTGGCCCTGTGCCCCTGTATGTGAATGCAGAGAGCCTGCAGGAGTACCAATATGCCAAGCGCACCCGTGCTGCCCTGGCCAGGCATATCAGCTGGGAGGCCGAGACGTGAGGGTGCTCAACCCTGACCCCACCACCCTGGGGGCCCCACCGGCTCCCTGGATGAGCTCCTCTATGGTCATTGGTCCGCCCCCACCCCTGGGCCCATGAACAGACCGAAGGAGACAGTAGTGGTGCCCTGGAATTTATTCCTTCACCCAAGTACATGTGCCCCCTACACAGCCCCCACCCCCACCATGCAGATTCCATGGCCCCCCTCAGACCATTCTCCCCTTCCCTCCCATCCCCCCGTCTGGCCACATCTCTGGGGCCTCCCACTCACACGTCCTTTGGGCGCCGCAGAGCTCTGGGAGCTTCCCTCCTCCTCGCTGTCCGTGTTTCCCAACGGTGTCTTGGGAGGCCTCGGTGGCCGATGAGGCAGGCAGTGATGGGAAGGAGGGAGAACCCTGGACCCGAGGGCCTCCCTGGGCAGCTGCTGTCTCCGGATGCCTACAGGGGCTGGGAGGCAGATGCGCAGCCCCAGCTAGCGGGGCGGCAGCTGGGGAAGCGGTGGGGGTTCCGGGGGGCCTGGCATGGGGCCCTGGGCAGGCAGGGTGCCCAGCGAGGTGGCTGCCATTACATAGGCACTCATTGTGCCAGAGTGCAGGAGCAGGGAGGGTCCCTGTGTCGTGGGACCTATCCATTTTAGCAGAATGCTCCCGCACCATCCCCTTGATGGCCTGTCCCAACCACCCAAACACCTCTACCTGCCTGCTGTGGTCGCGGTGCTCCCGACTCTGTTCCAGGCGCATCTCCGCCTGGAGCCTCTGATCCCTTGCCTCTGCCTGTTGCAGGGATTGCTCTGTGGCCACCTCCATGCGATCCACAGCCACTATTATCTGCTCCCCCTGTTCCGTGGTAGTGCGGATGATGTGCTCTGCCTGGTCCTCCCTCCAGCACTGTACCCATGCCTAGTGCTCCCTCATCTGTTGCACTGGGGGCACGGGTTGCTGGGGCCCCTCGAGTTGGCATGTAGAGTACACAGCAGTTATGGGGTTCTGCCCTGGCCGGCCACACCCTAGGCAGGGGCACGGCTTGGGGGGTAGCGAGCCCCCCCATTAGGGAATGAGCCCATCAAGACCCCCCTTACCCTCCTGCTCTCACCAGGAGGGGGGACCTATCATCTGCAACTTTACAATAATCTAAATATCAAATCAAATACAATCTAAATATCGAATACACATTTCTAAATCAACAAAATAAAACCCCCCATCTCTAACCAATCCCAGAATCACCTCCCATGCTCACACCACACCCCACCCACCCACACACCTTTCCCTGCTGCCACCACGGATTGGCGCTGAACCCTCCGCCCTCAGTACAAACCCCCACTCAATATACCCTTCACCAAACACAACCCCCTCCCCCCAACCCAGCACAGAACAACTCACAATAATAACACACTCTTAAATCCCCTACATACCCCGAAGGGCCCCAAAGGGCCTCACCCTTTGGCCGCGGCCCTTTGGTTCACGGCCCTTCAGCTCACAGGCCTTCAGCTTGCGGCCTGTGGAAGAGCCGCAGGCTCCCTTCTCCCATCTCCCTTTCTATGTCCCCCTGGGCTACTTCAAGGTGGTGGGGAGGGGGTATCAGGCCAGAGCACCCAGTCTGGGCGCTTCAGTTCTAGGCTCCCCCAGCCCCCTGCACTTACAGTTCTTTTCTTCCCCCCACAGGTGATCGTCAGGGGCCCAGAGAAGCAGTGGAGATGTGGGACCATCCCAGCAGGAGCAAGCAGCGGAAGCCAGGAGGATGGTAAGTCTCTATGGACCCCAGCAGGTGTCTCCCTTTTTATGTCTCCCCGGGCTACTTCCGGGTGTGGGCAGTGCGGAGAGGGGGAATCAGGCCAGAGCACCCAGTCTGGGTGCTTCAGCTTCTAGGCTCCCCCAGACCCCTGCATTCTGGGGCCTCTGGCTGCTGCAGGGGCTGCTCCCTGCCGGCCTCCTTGCCCACCTGACTCAGGTGCTGGGGCGTGCCATGCCCTGTGGGGATATGGGGTGTGTGTGCTAGGTGGAGGGCTGTAGGTATGCCCGGGTGATCTCCCTTGCCCCTGTGCCATGGGCCAGGGTATTGGGGGTGGACGGGGCTGACCCCTGCCCAGGGTGCCCTCCTCCCCCCCTCGCCCTGGTCCATCTCCCCTCCCATCTGCCCACTTATCCTTGATGTCTGTCTCTGATCCATCCAAGGTCATCCCCTCCATGTAGCTGGGGGCCCTCAGCAACCACTGACTGAGGGTGATCAGTGTGCTGGCCTCAGAGTCATCCTGTCCACCTGGGGGGTGGGCACTCTCTAGACTGGTGTCAGCGGGGACCCTGCTGGTCCGGGAGGTCCCTGGGCATTCCTCTGGGGGTCTGGGGCCCTGGAGCCGGTGCCTTCTTGTGGGATGGTGAGGGGAGGGGGTACCTTGGCCCATTCCCTGCCCTGGGCCATGGTGTTCCCCACAAGGCACAGGGCTACTATTGACCCCTTCATATGGAGGATGTGGTCCAGGGCATCATAGTAGGGGGCGGTCCAGGCTCTATGTCCGGACCGCCGGTTGTTGCCCCGGATAGCCTTGTACCCCCTCTTTAGCTCCTTGGCCTTCGAGCAGCAGTGTGCCACAGTCCTGTGATTCCCTGCCACCTCCATGTCCCGCAACACGTGCTCATTGCACTGATTGAGCACGAACTCCAGTTGATGCTCCAGGGTCCCCAAAATGTGGATAAAATCCTGGGTCTCCTGGTGGCCCCATTGCCCCCCTCTGTGATATGGCCATCTCCCCCATGGTCCCTCCAGGTCCTCCTTCTCCTGCTCCTCCTGTTCCTCCTCCTCCTTCTCCACTGGGGCTGCACCCATCTCCTCCAGGGGCTCAGGCTCCCGGGCCCATTTCCATGTCTGCGGGACATGGGGGGGGTGTTGGTTGGTTGCCGTTCTGCCCTTTCCTGTGGCCCGTCCCCTTATTCCCCTCCTTCTGGCTGGCCAGCCACCCAGCCCCCTTGATGCCCCTGTGCCACATGGTCCCTTCCCCCTTCGGTCCCCTTACCCATTTCCAGGGTACCTCCTACCCTGGCCCGGTCATTGTCCCTGGGGCAGCCTGTAGTGGCTGCTTCTGCTGCTGCTGTCCCTCCATTTCCTCCATGTGAAGCACAACCACCTCCTCCTCCATCTGCACCTCCACTGCCGCCTCCTCCTCCTCCTCCCTCATTCTCTTGCCCGCCACTCTCCTCTCCCTTCCACCTCGCTTCATCCCACCACATCCCCCTGCTTCTGTGTGCCCTTTAAATCTCCCTCGGCAGCCTGTGTTGTTGCTCGTTGGCTGACAGCGATGCTGCATGCTTTGTCCCCGGCTGGGAATCATTTTGTCTGATTCCAGTAATTGGTTGCCATTCAGACATTACTTTTTATTGTTTCCCAGTGGGAATCGCTTTGACCAGGCTTTCGGCGATGGTCCAGGTCGGAGCTCCAGAAGCGTGGTTGATTTTGACCCCGGGTGGGTATTGTCTGTGGTGAATATCTGGAGGCCGCCAAACAGACGTTCAGGGTGCTTTGGCCCCACCGTGGGATTGACCGTGGTTCACAGTGGTTGACTGTGATCTCGTAACATCTGAAAATACCCAGAAACTGGTTAAAAGATAGAAAGCAAAGGGTAGGACTAAATGGTCAGTTTTCACAATGGAGAAATGTAAAAAGTGGTGTGCCTCAGGGATCTGTATTGGGACCGGTGCTGTTTAATGTATTCATTAATGATCTGGAAAGGGGTGTTAAGAGTGAGGTGATTAAATTTGCAGAAGACGCCAAGTTATTCAAGGTAGTTAAAACACGAGCAGACTGAGGAACTGCAACAGGATCTTACAAGACTGGGTGCATGGACATCTAAATGGCAGATAAGGTTTAATGTGGACAAGTGCAAAGTGATGCATGTAGGGAAAAATAACCCAAACTATGAGTACACAATGCTGGGTACTAAGCTAGGAGTTACCACTCAGGAAAAGAATGTTGGGGTGGTTGTGGACAATAAAATGAAATCCACAGCAGAATGTGCAGCAGCAGTCAAAAAAGCAAACAGAATGTTAGGAATTATTCGGAAGAGGATAGAGAATAAAACTGAGGATGTCATAATGCCTCTATACAAATCAAGGGTGTGACTGCACCTCAAATATTGTGTGCAGGTCTGGTCTCTCCATCTCAAAAAAGACATAGGGTGCTTTCAGATGTGACGAGGTGCCAGTCACCCCGGCACGCAATCAACATGGGGATTCCCCGCCGGGATCACACCAGCACGTCCAACAGACATGCCGGCTGATCCCGACAGGGAGTCGGGGAGGGGGCGTGGCAGCGCGGTGCAACATGCAGCCGCATGGCTCTGCACCCCCATGCTCCCTCGCCGCCCGCCCTCTGGGTAGACGGGCAGGCGCCGCGGCCAATGTGGCCGCAGCGCCCACCCGAATTGACTACGGCCCAGAATCCCACTGCAGATTCTAGGCCGTGGTAGCCATCCAGACAGGATGGGCCCCTTCATTGCGGTGGGGAATCACATTCACCACGCGATCAGGCCCGACCCTGCCGGTTCCGCTGATTGCATGGTGAATGTGATTCTCTGCCCCGATTAACGGGGTGAACATCTGGGGGGGGGAACTTCCGTTCCCCTTTCAGACGTGACGAGACCTTTCTTGCCCGATGGGAATCCACCGTGGTTGAGCGTGATCTCATCACGTCTAGCTGAACTAGAAACGATGCAGAGAAGGGCAACAAAAATGATCAAGGGCATGGAAGGGCTCCCATATGAGGAGACGCTTGGTAGGTTGGGGCTGTTCAGTTTAGAGAAGAGACGATTGAGAGGAGATATGATAGAGGTCTATAAAGTCATGAGTGGTGTGGAACTAATAAACAAGGAGCAGTTATTTATTCTCTCAGGTAGTACTAGAACTAGAGGACACTCCATGAAACTCATGAGTGGCAAGTTTAAAAGAAATAAAAGAAAATGTTTTTTCTAGGCATGGGTGAACAGATCGCGGTTCGTGTTCGGCCGTTCGGTTCGGCCGCGATCGGTTCGTGTGTTCGCGTTCGGCCATTCGGTTCGGCCGCGTTCGGTTTGTGTGTTTGTGTTCGGTCGTTCGGTCGTACCTCGCGTTCGTGTTCGCCCGTTCGGTTCGGTCGTTCGTGTCTCGGCCGTTCGTGTTTGGTTGTTCGGGCAGGTCATACGTTCGT
>QEPC01004642.1:72565-104273 GCA_003113815.1 Sphenodon punctatus | reverse complement strand
CCCGGGCCCCGGGGCCACGGTGGCCCCCGGCGGCAGCCTGTGACACCTACTGCTCCTCCCGGGCCCCCAGGTGTCATTCCCCCATGTGGGCTCCCGCCCCGGGCCGTGGGGGTGTGTGTGGTCCCTGCTGCCTGCTCCCGCCCTGCTTTCTCCACCGTGGTGTGCTCCTGCCTGCTTTGTGGGGCGCTGCTGCCCCTGCCTGTGGCCATGGGCCCCCTCCTTCCCCCCCCAGCTGCCCGTCCCGGTGGCTGGGTGTGGCGCGGAACTCTGTATGGCCTCTCGGCTCGCCCGTGTGCAGCTCCCGGTCCGCTCCTGCCGGCCCTGGCACCTGCTGCACCCCCCCTTGGGTGCTTGTGTGACCTGGGGGTTTGGGCGCCCCCTGACTGGACCATGTTCCTTCCCCGGGTGGGGGGTCGGGAAGTGTCACTGAACCTGCATCAGGGCTCCTCTGGACCTGTGTGCCCTCTTTCTGCCCCTCTGTGACTGTGGGGCCACCGTTCTCCTCCTGGACCCTCACTGCTGGGCTCGCTGTGCAGTGCGGGCCCCCATCGTGCCTTGTTCCGGGGGTCCCGGCCCCCCCTTTCCGAGACTGGCTCCTGTGCTGTGGGGGTGCCTCTGTGGACTCGGGCGCTGTGGGGGTGGGGGTTGCTGCTGCCTGTGCCCTGCCCCTTAGCTGTGCCCCCCCTCATCCCTCCCATTGTTCCTTGTGCTGTTTTCCAGGCGTCCCTGCCCCCCCTTCCCGACCTTTCCTGTGTGTGTATGCGTGAGTGTGTGTGTGTGTGTGCGTGTGTGTGTGTGCGCGCGCGCCCGGGTGTGTGGTCTTGCAGTGTGTCCCACCGCGGGTCCGCTGTGTATGTGCGTGTGCTGTGTGTGGTACCTGTCAGCCTGTTCTCCCTCTTCCCCCCCTCCCTTCCCGTTTCCCTTGTGCGGGCATTCCCTTTTGTGCTGTCTGGCTTCGTTTGCCCTTTGGCAGCCATGTCTGTGTCCCGCCCCTGCCCGGTGTCTTCTGGGAGTTTTGACCATGGCTGGGGATTGGCTGCACGTCTGTTGTGCTGCCCTGGTCTGTGATGGGTCGGCCCGGTTCCTGGCCATGGTCCCGGTCCCGTCACGTCTGTTAGGGGCTTTTCTTCACCCCGGGGCATGGTTGTTCTGTTCACCCCCCCGGGGGTTCACCGTGGTGAACCGCCCACCCGTAATGTCTGAAATCACCCACAGATACAAATACTTGACCCCATGTATGGCCCTATATTTATTTATTTATTTACATTTTTGTCTCACCCTTCTCCAAAGACTATGGGGAGCTTCCAGTATCAAAAATATAAAACACAATTAAATACATTAAAATCCCTTAAAACCCTACCATCATCCCAACCACCCCAACCCTTATACCCACCTGCCACCCACCAATCTTCCTCACCAAAACCTTCTACCCATTCCCACCCAACCCTATTCCCGCCTGCCAAACGAAAAGATTTTACATCTCCTATGGAAGACAAAAAGCTCGGGTTAAGGCGGACCTCCAAGGGAATGGATTTTCCTAATTGTGGGACAGCAACCAAGAACACCTCCATGCGCGCCTTCATTGTAGAAACCTCATGGGTAGTTGGCACTCACAAGAGGGTGCCCCCGGCAGACCTCAGAGGCCACACTGGGACATAGGCGAAGAGGCAGTCTTTCAGATATCTGAGCCCAACCCATTTAGGGCTTTATAGGTTAAAACCAACACCTTGAATTGTGCCCGGAAAGCTACTGGCAGGCAGTGCAGTCTCTGGAGTACCGCTGTAATGTGCTTCAGGCAATCTGTCCCTGATAGAAGGCTGGCTTCCGAACAGTCTTCAAGAGCAGCCCCACATAGTGAATGCAGAATGGTGCTGCAAGTGCAGAAGCATATTAACTGATTCTTGCTAAAATAGGGAGGAACTGGCATTTTATCTATTTTTTTATATATAATACAATTTATATGCCACCCCCTCCTGCCTCAGGCATCTTGGGATGGCTCAGAACATTTAAAAAACATTTTAAAACATTAAAATAAACAATAATTACAATTTTAAAAACCATTATAAAAACCCTTCCCCCACACCCCCATTTCCCTCGGGAAAGGCCTGGTGGAACAGCCAGGTCTTACATTGTCTGCAGAAAGAGGGGAGGCCGGCAGCCGCAGCACAGTCACAAAGAATGCCCTCCTCATAGTGGACACCTGGGAAGCCCAGGGGACCTTGAGGAGGGTGCCCCCAGTCAACTAGAAGGGTCGCTCCAGGACCTGGAGGGTGAGGCGGTCCTGAAGATAGATGGGGTTCCAAGCTGTTTAGGGCTTTTAAGGTCAACAGCAACACCTTGAATTGAGCCCAAAAACCTACCGGCAGCCAGTGCAGAGAGCGAAGCACAGGTGTAATATGCTCACGTTGGCCAGTCCCCGTTAAGAGACGGGCCGCCGCATTCTGCACCAGCTGCAGCTTCCAAATCAGCACCAAGAGTAGCCCCACGTAGAGCGTGTTGCAGTAATCCAGTCTGTAATATCTTCGTGAATAGTAGTGCATGGTAATTTACTTATGCTTAAGGAATTTGTAACTTGTTTGTATTTTAAGTTATTTTTACAATGACCATCAGTTACATTAATAAATAAATGAAATGAATGTAATCCAGTCTCAAGGTAATAAAAGCATGGATGACTGTGGCCAGATCCGAGTCTGAGACATACTGCCAAAGCTGCCACAGCAGATGTAACTGGCGAAATGCTCCCTTCATCACAGTCCACCACCTGGGCATCCAGGCGGAGTTGTGGGTCCAGAAGCACCCCCAGACTCTGGACCTGAGAAACCACGGGAGGGTGGACCCCAGCAATGATGGGGGCCACCACTCCCTCAGCCCTCCCCACAACCATCACTTCTGTCTTGTCAGGATTTAGCCTTAGGTGGCTCGGCCATTTCAGTTTGATCACCAGGCTTCAGACTTAACACCTCAGTGTAAGCTATAATGAGTTTATCAGCAAGGTCATCAAATGGTGTCCAGGCCCCCATGTCTCCCATCTGCCCCCAATCTTAAAGGGGCACCAGGTAGCAGTGGAAATATGCACGTCTATGCAGTTTGGGTGAGATTCTATTTTTGTTTAAGCCTGTAGGTTTTTTGCTTTTACTATTTAATATTTATAAATAAAAACATAGAGAAACTTCTCAAACTATGCTGTATGTTTGCTGGCTATGCTCCAGTCCTTAAATCAGCCAGTGAGAGAAACCATAAGAGTTACAAATTTGACTTTTTAAAATGTAAACTTTAATTCCTGAAGCACACTTCTGAAGCAGCTGGTGAAGCCTGTGGCTCCAAAAATGTCATAAACTTATGGCATTTCCTACATCCCTTGCTAACAGTTGAATGATAACTTCAATTTTCAACCCATTCTGTTTGCGGTTTTTCCCCCCTCCAGTATCTGCAGAGTTTAAGATGGAAATTATGCATCTTTATAATTTTTGCTCGACCTGAATTCTTAGCAACATACAAGTGAAATTAATTAGCACACACATTCATTTCATTAACCAAAACCATTCCACTCATCAACACACTGACTGTTTTAGAAATACTCTGAGAGGAACTATGGAAAACTGAACCAATTCTTTAAGTCTTTGTGTGACATGTGAATTTGGTGAATAAATCTGGACACCATAACAAAGGAGTTTGCACCTCAGTCAGTGATAACTATCAACTACTTGCATTAATTGAAATGTACTGGAGCATAACAATACATAATAATACAGAAACTATGGAGTGGGAGTAATAGTAAATGCCCCCAGGGAGTAAATGCCCCCAGGTAGCATCTGCATGATGATTTCTATATTGGCCTGCACAAGGGACATAGAGAACTAAAAGGCTGAATCTGGACACTGTAAGTGGGAGCTGTCATGGGCCCTTTTTAAACAAGCATGGGGTAGGGGGGTCGGTACTCACGCCAGTACGAATGCAGTGGGTGGGGTGAGGGTGTAGATGGGCACTCTCTGGCGCACGCCGACCTCCACTCGTCACACACAGACCACTCGCTGTTTTCACCAATGACTTCATGCACGTGCAATGAGTGGAGGTGGGTGTGCATGCACGTTTGCGGGAGCGCACACGCATGCACACCCACCCACCTGCCGCGGCATGTACTCGAAACTCACCCACATATGAACACCCAGATTACTGGGTGTTCATGCATGGGTGCCGCCCATGTAAAAAGGACTATGGACTCATGTATGATACATAACTAGTACAGAAGCAATTTTTGTTTTGGTGAACGTGGTTTTTGTTGAAAATGGTTATGTGGTAGACTTACCATTGTGGGTGAGTCCTTGCAAGACTAAAGCCACAGCAGCTCAGCACTCAATGACCGACTCACCTGAGAGCAAGCGGTTAACTGGCTGCTACAAGGACAAGTGGCCTATCACTTAAGGAGCCCTAGGGATCAGGTAATCTGGAAGTGGGTCAGTCATGTGTCTCAGACAGGGGCTTTAATGGCAGAGCAGAACCAGCCAGCAGGAGTCCCATCTAGGAGTCAGCATAGTGAGGAGTTCTTGGAGTCATCCTGCTGACAAGGTTGTTGGGAAACTTGACCTGCCCAGTGAAAAGGCTAGGGGTTTCAAGAAGGCCCTAAGCAAGCATTATTTGCTCTCAATAGTGCAAGAGTCCTAGCATGTCTATAGCAAAGACATGTTTTCTGTGGCTAAGTAAGTTTGAATGTAGCAATTCATCTTTTTTTATTGTAATAGGTGTCCTATGTATGCTCGTTCATCTTCAGCATACTGTTGCTGTCAGAAGGATCTGGAAAGGCCTTGTCAAAGCAAAGTGCATTGGAATAATCACTGAGTGTTAACAAAGGGTATTTTCAGATATGACAGGCCTTTTGGCCTGCCTCGCTGAACCCTGGACAGATCCCGGTCCGTGATCAGACTAGCTGTCCATCAGACATGCCAGCCTGATCACTGTGGGGAAACTCGGAGGAGGCGGGGCTGAGCGGTGCGACGTGCGGCTGTTCCACACTGCCCCCCCCCCGTGCTACCTTGTCTGCCCACGGGGAAATGGGTGGGGACAGCGGCCAGTCAGGTCGCTGCGCCTGATCCCTACCCATGGTCAGGGCCATGATCTGGGATGGGCCAAAGGTAACAGACATTACCTTTGGCCCATCCTGCATCATGGCCAATCTAACCACGGTTCTAGCTTTCAGGCCGGCCTGAGAGCCAGAACCCTGGTCAATTTGATACCAGTCAGGTATTCACTGTGGTGAACATCTGGCCGGGAGCAAATCGACGTGCACAGGATCACTGCCACCACACCGGATCCACTGTGGTTCAGTGTGGTGAGCAGCGGTCCTGTCACATCTGAAAATACCCAAAGGTGACAGTGGAACGCCACTGTCATGACCCAGCCAGGGTCAGGAAGCTGCTGCTGACACGGTCTGGACCAAGTTGGGATGCAAACCAAATGAAATCTGGGGGGATAAGGGAAGTCACACAAATGTACAGCCAACAGTGCCCTCATGCTGTGCCCAGCATCCAACCCCCACTGTAATGGGCAGCCATGGCAGCCAGTGATTGCCATGGGGTGTACTTAACCCAGGCCAGTTCACAGTAGGCCACACAGCATGTGATAGCCCACTGTGGCCCACTTTGCCCTGATCTGGTGAAACCTAGCCCGAGCTGTGACCTGGAGGGTCTCTGGGGTCACAACCAGCGCAGCCTGTGACACAGCCTAGGGCACTTCCGGGCCAACATCTGGTAGGGCTTCAACAGACTTGTGGCTCATGGACCAAAGCATGTAAAAGCAGGCCACCATCACATGTTAATACCCACTGAGCCAAGTGCCTAAAATAAATGTGAAACATTAGACGGTGGTGTTGTACATGGGCCAGCTTGAATCTGCATTGTTTCACCTCCTATGCTATTTCCTGGACCTCTGCTGTTATATTTCTATTTTTTTTTTTTTTGTATTTTAAGTAGAAATGATCCATCCTGTAGCCAGGAGTGGGGTGAGGAAGAATACAGAAGGTCCAGAATAAAATCTCTGTTCTGGGTTTGGCCCTCCTTGGTTAAGTTTCCTGCAGTGCCTGTTTCCCTTTACCTGACTGACCCTGTTAACCTGGGGGCAGGCTCCCTTTACCCCTGTTACCTTCCAAGGTCAGTTCCTGCAAATCAGCCACACCCACCAATATGTCTTGCCGAGATCATATCTGTATATTACTGGGTGGTTGTTTTGATCTTCATTTGGGCTTGGACAGGCTGCTTTTTGCCTGGCTGGACAATGAGGCTTGGCTCATGGCTTCATTGCATGATGAGGAAGGGCGACCCAGAACATTTTCATTTAGACATTCAGGGTGTGATCCTCTGGCAGGTTAGCACTGGTGTTAGCACTTAGCATGAACATAAGGCCACTTTCCGACATGCTGCCTCTGCACCACGGGAGCTTGTGCTATTCAAATCTAGTGCAGCTCCTGTCTCATGGGAAAGGAGGAAGTGCGGCTCTCACGCAGGCAAGCTCATGCAATGGACAGGGTAGGATTTCACTACCCTGCCCGTTGCGTGAGCTTGCCTACATGAGAGCCACGTTCCCTCATTTCCCACGAGACAGGAGCTGCGCTAGATTTGAATAGCACAAGCTCCCGCAGTGCTAAGACAGCTCATAGGAAAGTGGCCTAGGTCCCACTAAAGTTAATGGGATTTTTGCTGGTGCTATCAGCTCAGAAAACTGCACTCCCACTTCGATGATTTTCCTGTTGTTTTTGTTTGTTTTTCATTCACAGCAGATATTTTCTATTTCTTACTTGGATTTTCAAAAGGCAGCCCAGTCCTATTAACAATCCCTGTCCCCTGACCCCCCACTGTCAATACAGTTGATATATCAGTTTATAGTTTACTTGTTTTTAGTGAAACAACATGAATCAGAGGGATGATTATTAGTTGCAGGGATAAAAATCAGTCCCCAGACAAAGCATGTGCCGTTACATAAATTCAGAAGAAACATTTATATTGACAGTCATTTCAACTCTCCTGCAATTATGAAGCAAACACATAATGTATCTAGCATTCTTTGTTGATGTAGTAGGCCCCTTAGTAATATGCTTTCAGGGAAGGCTCTGTCTTTATGGATTATTTCCTGGAAAAGAGACTTGATGCTGCATACTGTTTTCTTCTTTAACAATAGAAACTAGAAGCAATTTTAAAAAAATCAATCTGAAAAACTCTACTAATTTTTAATGGATAGAACTACAGTCAGAACTAGAATCTGTACCTTTTAAATATGCTTTCCTCTAGCCTTGCATAATCCAACTCATGCAGGGCAAGTGGGAAGCTCTACAGAGCATTCAGGGTTATCTTCAGGTCTTTGTTGCCACTGGTGCACCCACACACTTTCTTAGAGGTTTCATCATGATCTCTGAGTGTGCTGGCCCACAAAGCCCCTGCTAGGAGGCACCCCAGTGGGATCCCTGAGTGTACTGACCCATGTAAGTTCCTAACAATGTGTCTTGACTACAGTCATTTATGCAGCCATGGGTGGGGAACCTTTTAGTACAAGCTCTGTAAGCTGGGTACGAGTGGGAGACAAGGGATGCTTAAAGGGTGTCCTTGGGATGCAGAAGGTAGGAATGTGCAAACAGAGTGTGGTTCAGATGTTCGGCCATTTGGTAGTTCGGTTTGAAAACAGAGTTTGGGTTTGGTTGTTCAGTTCGAAAAAGTTTGGTCTCGCTGAACGTTCGGACCCGCCGTGAGGCTTGAGGCACTCCAGGGACCCCCAGGGGGACCCATGGCACCAGGGCTGTCTGTCTGAGACCCAGCGGAAGCAGCAGCAGCAGAGACTGGGAAGCCTTGGCGCTTGGCACCCTGGGTTGTGCCCGTGGCACCAGGACTGGCCATCGGAGACCCAGCAGCAGCAGCAGCAGGATCAGGATCAGAACCCATGGCAGCAGTGGCAGCAGCAGCAGACAGACACCTTGATGAAAAGCAACTACTCCACCAACTGGCCCCCAGTCTCAGGAGGTGCAGTGGGCAAATTTCCCCTGCCATAGAGAACACCCACTCGCTGGGGATACTGGTTGGTGGGCAGGACAAGAGACCCTTGGCCACGTTGGACAGGGCCGGCCACACGTCCCTCCGAGAGCTGTGTCACCACCATCTTCTGCCCCTCCCATATGTTCCATTGAACCCATCGACTTGAGCTTCCTGAATGACCCCACGGACAGCAGCCCCACCAACAAGATTGAGATCAGCATGGACTGCGTCTGGGTGCAGGATATGGACGTGGGTGACCCCATGTAGGTGAGTAGCAAACCACCTGTCAAATTTTGCCTGGGCCTTGGTCTCTGGCACATGGGGAGCTGCCACTGCTTATTCTGGTGCCCATAAGGCGGGCAATGAGGCACATGGCAGAGGTGTCAGGGGCTGTGCCAGCGGAGCAGCAGCAGGCAGCAGCAGCAGCCCGAGCCCATCACCATGCCCCAAACTGCACAGGCCTGATTTTGGCAGTCAGAATTCAGAGGCTCCCAGCAGCAGCACTAGCTGGGATGTGGTTTGGCGGCACCTCCTGCCAGAGTCCTCCACTGGCACACAGGGCACTGGAAGGCCTGCACTCCAGGAATCTGTCACTGTCTTCGCTGTGGTGACTGCAGGAGCAGGTGCAGGTGCTTCAGGATTGGATGTTCCTCCAGGGCCACTAATGTCCCTGACCTCCATTATTGAGGTGACCCCCAGCAGTCCAGGGCTGCTGGATCCCACCCTGGCTGCTAGAGGCAGGGCCCGATCCCAAGGCAATGGCAGCAGTAAAAGAAGCAGCAGCAGCAGCAGCAGTTATAGGGGGCACAGAGAGAGTGGCAGAAGCATGGTGGGCAGTTCATCAGTCTCAGGGTCCCAGTACACCCCTTAGCGGGACATCACTCTGATTGGGGACAGCGAGGCAGACACTCGTCCCGAGGATGAGATGTCTTTTTCTGTTCTTCCCCTCCCAGCAGTGCTGTCAGCAGTGCATCACCTGGTTCAGGCCAGAAGGCAGGAGGAAGCAAAAAATCCTCGGTCTGGGCAGGGAGCATTTTAAGTTGGTGCAGGCGGATGATCCCAGGGAGGTGCAGTGCAGTTTGTGCCAGAAGGCGGTGAAGCATGGGCAGGTGCTCACCAACCTTGTCACAACTGCCATTGCGAGGCACCTGAAGGGATGCCACAGCACTGTGCTGCTAAGTGGGCAGGCAGGGGCAGTGAATGCCAGCGGGTTCCCGACTGAAGCAGTTAGTCGTCTGCCTCCATCAGTGGGCAAGTGTCCTGTTCTAACAGCTGCCGATAGCAGTAGAAGAAGTTTTGCTGTGAGGGAGGAGGAGCAGCAGCAGCAGCAGCGTCAGTGCACCATGGAGGAGCTGGGGTGGGGGCAGCTGCCAAGTCCATTGGCTCATAAGCACTGGGGAGGAAGATCTCCTTGAAATGAAAGCCACGTGCATGTTGGGGGAAAGGATTGCGCTCGATGGGCAGCCCTTCTCAGCAGTCATGGACATGGGGTTTAGGCACCTGATTGGCTTCCTGGCCCCCTAGTTGAAGCTGCCCTCGCACACTACCCTGAGTCAGGCTCTCACCGATACCTGGCAGCCTGCAAGGCCCAACCAAGCAGGGGTGCCAGGTCAGTCACTGAGTCCTAGCCAGGCCTCTGCCACTGCTCTGTCAATGCCTGGCAGCCTGAAACACCCGGTCCTGATGGTCACTAGAACAATGGAGAACCCAACCCAGCACAGCATATAGTGAGCAGAACTGGAGGCCTGCCAGCACCACCCTTATTCAACAGTTGGTACCAGTCCTGTACTGGGCTTTAAGGGAGCGGGTGAGGGAGCATATGGCTGGGGGTGCCACCATCCACTTCACCGCTGACCTGTGGTCGAGTAGGAATATGCAGCATGCCTACCTGGCAGTGACTGACGATGCACTGGTGGCAGGACCCAGAGGCATCATTTGGTAGTGGCAGGAGGGGTCCCGAAGCAGGGTATAGGTGGGCCCTGCTTCAGGTGAAAGTCATGGATGACACAGCCCCCATGCTTCTCGGAACATCAAGGCACCCCTGGCTGCCATGGTGAGGAAATGGGTCATGCCAGGTGCACCAATGGGTGTGTGGTGACACACAACGTGGCCAACATATTGAGGGCAGTCCGAGAGGGGGGTTTCACCAGCATCCCTCCCGTCACCTGGTGTTCAGGGATGTTCTGGGCTTGGGGGAGAAGGGAATTGGGGCAGGCTCCCTTAGCTCCCTGATAAAGCAGGGGAGGAAACTGGCTGGCGGTTTCTTTAACTTGAGCGTGATGGGCAGCAACCTCCTCCGGGCAAAGCAGACCGAGCAAGGCTCCCCGGTGCACCAGCTGGTGCAGGATGTGTCCCCCCAGTGGAATTCCTCCACGTTCCTGATGCTCTAGCAGCTTCTTGAGCAGAAAGCCACCTTGCATCAGGTTCAACTGGTAACAGACAATGGGGCACCTCCAGGGTACTATGGGGCGGAATGGGAGATCCTGGAGCTTTATGGGCACTGGAAGGGTGAGCTGGTGGAGAGGGTCCAGCAGGCATAGAGGGCTCTGGAGAGTGCACAGCAGCAGCAGCAGCAGCAGCAACAGCAGCAGCAGCAGCAGGAGAATGCCCTTGGGGATGGTGGGAGTGGGAGCAGTTACCCCTTTCAGCCGCCTGAGTCTATCTCTGCCCCCAGCCCAAGCAGTAGCAGCACCCCTATTGCTTCTGGATGACGTGGATGGACAGCCCTCCCTGCCTGGAACGTAGGCCCCAGAACCCTGAGGGTGGGTCCTGGGGCTGGAGTAGCTGCTTCTTGATATGGTGGAATGACAACTCCCCATGAGCGGAATGATGTCCCCAGAACCCTGACAGTGGTTCCTGGGGCTGGAGTGGCTGGAGAATTTTGAAGGCTGAAGTGGAGATGAAGGTTTCCATGTGAACAGCAGTCGAACATGTGTCAGTCTGTCCTAAGAGATAGGCGAGTGCCGTTCCATCTTCAATGCCCTAGGGATGGGCAAACGCGGTTCAGAAGTTCGGAGTTCGGCCCGAACTCGGCCTGTTCGGACGACTGAATCCGAATCCGAACATGAACTGGCCGAACCGAACTCAATTCCGAACATCAAAACGACCGAACAGTTCAGTCAGTTCGGATCGTGTTCGGGTGAGTTTGGGTGGCAAAAAAAGGTTCACTGGAAGGTCGAACGTGACAGGGAGGGGTAGTACTAGTCACTGAGGAGCAGACCTCCAGGCACCAGGGGTGGAGAGGCTTGCAAGAAATGAAACTATCTGCCTCCCCCCTTCCCAACACCTTCTGAGCTAGTCACTGTTCCTGAACAGCAGGCGTTGAGTAGGATTTTTAGATTGCTTTAAGTTTCATTTCAGTTTTGTACTGAAATGAAACTTAAACCTTAAACTGAAACCTTGTGTTGTTTGTGATTCCCCCCCATCCTAGATAGATAGATAGATAGGTAGGTAGGTAGGTAGGTTAGGGACAGTAGACAGTTGTAGGAGTTAGCTTAGTGATAGAGATAGTGTTAGTGATTTAGTGTTTGTAGGAGTTGGCCTGTGTACTTATTAGATAATCCATTTAGTTCATAGCATTTAGAATAGTTAATAGCAGTTAGATTTAGTGTAGATAGATAGAAATAATATTAGATAAAAAAATTAAATAAAAAAAACCATATAAAAAAAAACAACAAAAAAAAAAAACACCATATAAAAGTTTAATAAAACTAAATAAAAAACCAAAAAAACATATAAAAAACAACAAAAACACCCATAACAAAACATTTCCAGAATGACCAAACCCGAACCGAACGGCCGAACCCAAACCCGGTGAACTAACCGAACTGCCGAACTGAATGGACGAACCGAATGCAGACGCACCAAACGGCTGAACCCGAACCACGATCTGTTCGCCCATCCCTACAAGGCCCTCACAGATGATGGAAGATACATCACGTACCTGGAAGAAGAGCTGGCTGAGTTTGTCCTGCAGTGAATGGATGTTGATTTATCTTCCATCTTCCTTCTGGTTCTAGTCAACTTTGTGAAGTTCAGCAGGTGCTACCTGGATTATTGTGTGCTACCTGGAGAACTTTGAAGGCCGAAGTGGAGAAGGGTTCTATGTGAACAGCAGTTATTGAACATGGGTTGGTCAGTCCTAAGAGATACAAACCTGTGGATTGACACAGCTGCAGTGGGCATTGCCCACCCCTTCCCTAGTCATTCCTCCACGCCGTCCTCCACGGCGGCGGGGTCGGGGGACCGGGGTCCCGGGATGGTGTCCCGCCTTGGCGTGTGCCTAGAAGCTGGCTTAGAACAGGTGCGGACCAGGGGAATCCGACTTTTTCAGTAACTTCGGGATGATGATTGCCTCTAAGGGTTGGGTGTTGCAGGCTCATCTGAGCTATAGCAGTGTACAGGAGTGTGGATCAAATGGCTAACATGCAGTACTAGTACCAGGAGCAGCAACAGAGGCCCGGTCAGGACTCAGTGCTGGGCAGCCCTGCTTGGCCAGGTCTTGCAGGTTGGCTGGCATGGGTGGGGGAGTGGCAGAGGCCTGGCCAGGGGCGTACTCGACAGAACTTAACAAGCACTAGTGTACTTGCCTGCTGGTGAATCTCATGGACGCCCGGGCCCCACCTACCGGCGCACTCATCATCACTATGGCCATTTACAAGATTGTGTAGCCAATGCCTGACATGCAGTACTCGAAGCTGATCCTGGAGAAGCCAGCGGGAACCCCGGGGAGAGTTCTCTTTTCTTTGTGAAGGGCAGGGTGCCCTTGAATGGGTTCACCCCGAGAGAGGGATCCACGCCTTGGAAAGTGTTGCATTTCTGGTGGCATCCGATCAGCTCTCGCTGCACCTTGAAAATCCATAACTTGGCGCAGGGACAGTCGGCTCTGCTTCTGTTGGACACAGACAGCTATTTTAGAGGTATCCAGCATCATCACTGAGGCAGGTGAGGAAATAGAAAAGAGGGGCTT
Source organism: Sphenodon punctatus (assembly GCA_003113815.1). Classification (NCBI taxonomy): domain Eukaryota; kingdom Metazoa; phylum Chordata; class Lepidosauria; order Sphenodontia; family Sphenodontidae; genus Sphenodon; species Sphenodon punctatus. The sequence goes on along the minus strand of QEPC01004642.1, from coordinate 91,292 downwards.
GCTTGCAGACTGGCTGGCATGGGTGGGGGAGCAGCAGATGCCTGGCCAGGGCAGCAGTGATCTTGGTGGTATTAGGAAATCATCAATCATATTCAAATGAGAACTTTGAAGGCTGAAGTGGAGAAGGGTTCCATGTGAACAGCAGTTATTGAACATGGTGTCATGGGTTGGAGGTCCGCACTCTCACTTTACCGGGTTTGAGTGACTCAGTTTCCCATATGTACAGTCCACTTGAATCAGTTTTCTCTCTCTGGCTGATTCAAGCCTGCCACAGGGACAACCACTTTGTCACTCAAGGGCCCGATCCTTCCTGTTTACAGATTCTTTAATCTCGGGGTTCACAAGAGCTTGAGAACTCTTGCTGCTCACTTGTGTTCCAATGTTAGACACAGACACTTCTTCATAAAGTTAAGAAGTCAGTTTATTGATTACACAAGCAAGATAGTTGATACAGAGTGGTTACTAGAAATCAAAGGTAAATATAACGCATTCCTAACCTATACTGGTTGAGTTCCTAAATAAGCATCTTACCCTACGAAGGTCTATAAGTTCTTCTCAGTCCTTGATGTAACCGACTGGGTCTTCCGTTTTAGAGTTGCTAGAAAGCAAAGTCCCCTCTCTCAGTCCATGTCTTCCAGCCTTGTTTGCTGGCAAGATGCAGGATGCAGATGAGAGTACTCAAGATGGCCCTGGTCAAGCGATAGCCAAGCTGGCTTAATGGCCCTTGCTTAACTACCTTTCATGGTTTCTTTGTCTCAGGTTTCCCGCTCATGAGCCTGTGTCTTTCCTCACGTAGGCAACCCACGCAAACATGAAGATCCATTTGTATCTCCATAGGGTTCCGTCTGGCAAGGATTGCCAATACACAATCTTTTAGCTGTCCCTACTTCCTGAAGTTTAGTCACGTATCACAGTCCTGATTTTGGTTTTACAGTTCTCACTTGTAACATTACATACATGTTACATGTTTTGCTTTACATATTTACTAGGCTTGTAGTCTACATGTAGGCCAGTATCACACGTGTGTGACCCTATGTTCCTCTGTGACACATGGGTCAGTCAGTCCTAAGAAATGCAAACCAGGCCCTTCCTCTGGATCACCCCAGGCTGGCTGGCATGGGTGGGGGAGCTGCAGAGGCCTGGCCAGAGCTCGGTGACTGGCACCCCTGCTTGGCTGGCATTGCAGGCTTGCATCCTACTGTCAGGATCTGAACAAGCTGTTCTGCCAATTGGTCAAGCCTTGCCCAGTGGTGAATCACGTGGCCACCCAGTAGCAGACATTGGGTTGCTGGGGCAGAACCCATGGCACAGACAACATAGGCAGCATTGGCAGCAGCAGCAGACATCGGATTGCCCAGCAGCAGAACCCTTGGCACAAACGGCAGAAGTGGCATTGGCAACAGCAGCAGACACTGAGTTGCCCAGGTACAGAACCCATGGCACAGACAGCGGAGGCAGCATTGGCATAGCAGGATCAGACTTTAGATTGCCCAGAGGCATCATTGGATTTGGAAAAGCAGGATCAGACTTTAGATGGTCCAGAGGCAGCATTGGCAACATTGGCACAGCAGGAGCAGACTTTAGATTGCCCAGAGGCAGCATTGGCCACATTGGCACAGCAGGATCAGAAGTTTGATTTCCCAGAGTTATCTAATATCTACAAAGGCCTAGTCCTACAAACACACTATAAAATATTAAAATTGAATCACTACACACTATCTCTACCTATCCTCTATAGCTAAGCTAACACCTATATCTATCTATCTATCTATCTATCTATCTACAGGGATGCTGGAGGGGGGCACAGACATCGCACAACAAACAACACAGGAAGGGGAACAAAACTGAAATGAAACCTAAATCAATGTAATCTCCTCCTCTAAATAAATCCAAATACAGGGGAAGGGAATCAGGGATGGAATATAAACATGGAGGAGGGAATGATTCAATGGAGGGTAGGGAGAAAGAACAGAGGAAGGGTTAAAAAATAAAAATAACACCTAAATCTATCTAATCTAATCTAAATAAATGAAACTATGAGGTAAATGTGTGGAAATGGGTGAAATAGGAGGAAAGTGGCAATGGCAAAGTGCTGGGAGAGGGAGACTTCTGAAAATACCTGCTGACAGGATCAGTGGCTAAGGAATTGGAATGGGGGGGAGGGCAATGGCTTTTGTTTCTTGCTGCGTCCACCTTACCACAAGCCCCATTGGTTCCGTGCAGCCTATCCCATGGCCAATCGCAGCCTGTGAAGCCAGTGGTCTGAGGAAAAGAGGGCTTGTGATTGGGCTGGCAGGCTGCTCTTCCAAGCCTCTCCACTCCTGATGCCAGGAAGTCTGCTCCTCAGGCGTCTGCCCTCCTCCCTGGGCTTGTTTACCATGTTTTTCCCGTCTGAATGCCGCTGAACTCAACCAAACTGTTCGGTCTTTCGAACGTTCAGTTCAGACGTTCGGTTCGGTCGACCAAACACGCCGAGTTTGGCCCAAACATTGAACATCCAAACTGCGTTTGCACATCCCTAGCGGAAGAAAGGGAAAGATCCATATCTTGAACCTATATCATAGATCCATCACCTTTTTCTTGAGTGTATGCCCAAATGTCCAGTCCCTTCCCTTGAGCTCATTCTTTCAGTGCTTTAGAGTAGGGACTGGCTCCATCCCAAGCACAGGAAATGGAGGAAGCCAAGCGCAGCTGCAGGCCAGAGGTTCCCCACTTTTGGTCTAAGCTTTCACGATCTAGAACCAGCATTCTAGTTCTTATAGTTATGAAGGTAATCTTTAAAATGTAAACACAATGTAACAGGTGAAATGTAAGTACATGCTGCATACCTTCCAATACTTGAATGAGGACAAATAGGTGCACTTCCATGTCCCTGTCATTTGCATAAATTTGTGTGTGTTTATGAAAATGTGTAATAGCCCATTGGGAAAAGGGATTTCTGTTTCAGAGGCTCTTTGTACACACACATTTGTATACTGATGGCTGAAGTTATAACTCAGCTTTGACTTTGGCTCCAAAGTTTTAAATTTAAAGACACTTGGAGGATGGCAGATGGAAGCAGTGATCAGCACACTAAAGAATCCTCTCTCACAGACACACTAACAACCATCTTCCTTTTTATAGTTTTCAAGTTGATCTCAGGCACACAGCTCCCTCCTACTTGGGTGTTACCTTTCATTGTTTTTTGAAGGCAGTGCTTATCCGAAGCTTGTTGAAGTGAGAAAAGGTGCTAAAGATTCTCCTCTCACCCCATGCATGCCCACCCTTGTCCTGCAATGAACAACAATAACAGCAGTCATGGGTTTTAAGAGATGTCCATTACAGACTTGCATCAATCTGTAATAGCCTGAAACAGGCTGATACAGATTGATCGGAACCAATAAAAACTCTGCCCGTGCAAGTTTTGGCTCCGGAGTTATGAATCCCCACTGCCCGGGGCCCTGGCATGTATTTATCATCTTAAGAGGGCTTGATTGAAGCTCCACCAGCCAGCTGCTGTTGTGGGGGGCTCCCGATAGGTTCCCTTTAGGGATGGGCAAATGCGGTTCAGAGGTTTGGAGTTCAGCCCGAACTCGGACATTTCGGATAACCAAACCCAAATCTGAACACGAACAGACAGAACCGAACTCAATTCCGAACGTCGAAATGACAGAACAGTTCAGTCAGTTTGGATCGCGTTCGGGTGAGTTCGGGTGGCAAAAACGTGTGACTGGAAAGCAAAACGTGTCAGGGAGGGGGAGTCAACTGAGGAGCAGACTTCCAAGCACCAGGGGTGGAGAGGCTTGGAGTAGCAGCCAGCCTGGCCAATCACAATCCCTTTTCGCCTCAGACCACTGACTTCGCAGTCTGCGATTGGCATGGGGCTAGGCTGCATGGAGCAAATGGGGCTTGTGGTGACGCGGGCGCAGGAAAAAACAAAACTGATTGCCTCTCCCCTTCCCAACACCTTCTGAGCTAGTCACTGTTCCTGAACAGCAGGCGTTTCAGAAGGCTCCATCTCCCAGCAGTTTTGTTGTCCTCAATCCATTGCAAACCTCCTCCTATTTCACCCATCCAACCCATCTACCTCCATATTATCATTTATTTGGCTTAGATTAGATAGATTTAATTGTTATTTTTTGTTTTTACCCCTCCCTGTGTTCCGTGTGTTCAATCTTCCTTCCTCCCTCCCCCCTCCATTGAATTCATTCCCTCTCCCTCTTATTCCATCCCTGATTCCCTTCCCCTGCTTTAAGTTTTGGATTTATCTAGAGTAGGATTATTATTAGATTGATTTTTATTTCAGTTTTGTACCCCTCCCTGTGTTCTTTGTGTTTCCCCCTGTGTATTATTGTGTATATATAGATAGATAGTTATTAGATAGATAGTTACTAGATAGATATACATAGTAGTTAGCTTAGTTATAGAGATAGATAGAGATACAGTGTGTTTGTAGGACAAGGCCTTTGTAGTTAATTATTAGGATATTCCATTTAGTTCAATAGGTTTTAGAATAGATAATAGCAGTTAGATTTAGGGTGTGTATATATATATATATATATATATATATATATATATATAAAAGAAACAGCCACTCCAGCCCCAGAACCTCCACCATCTGGGTTCTGGGGCCTACGTTACTGGCAGGGAGGGCTGTGGCCAATATCTTTAAGCTGCCACTGTATCTTCAGGACCCAACTTCATGGGTCTGGGGCCATCATTCCTCGCACAGAGACAATGTTTTTCCACTGCATCAAGCAAGAGCCACTCCAGCCCCAGGATTCATCGTCAGGGTTTTGGGGCCAAGTTACAGGCAAAGAGGGCTGTCACCAATATCTAGAAGCTGCCACTCTAGCTCCAAGACCCACTGTCATGGGTCTGGGGCCATCATTCCTCACACAGAGAGCCTTTTTCCGAATGCCTGAACCAAACTGAACACAACGAAACTGATCGGCTGAACTCGAACACGGCGAACTAACCAAACAGACAAACCGGACCGGACCGAACCGAACGGCCGAACCCAAACTGTGATCTGTTTGCCCATCCCTAGCTCCCTTGCCCCAGTGTGCTGCCAAGCTAATGGCTTAGCAGTGTGCCTGTGCAAAATGCCTACCGCCCCTAACTAAAAAAGTGGTGTTCAAAATGATGCCAGGGTTGGGAAAGCGGGAGGTCAGACTCAGACAAGTTTCCCATTGACTTCAATAGGAAAATTTCTCATTGACTTCAGTGGCATCCAAATCCGAACCATAATAAATAAAAAAATTATAGATCTGAATCTGTAATGAATCTAAATCCATAATTCAATCCAAATGCTCATCCCTAAGTGTTCATAACCTAGGCAACTCTATCTCCAGCTGGATTAATGAGGTACTAATGACGCCCTGTGTCTGTTGAACAATGTGATAGCTTGAGTAACAACCACCACCCTCTCCACTCTTCTATCCCAAAGGAGTCATACAGGCAAAAGAAGGGAAAAAAGGAAACACCTGGCCTAATCATAACTTGAAAAGTAACTCTGATTGTGTTTGTCTTGGAAGAAGAATCCCTGTGCATTTCACACGGAGAATAGCTTTTCACACCCATCTCCCTGCCAATGAAGATTCGTTATCTTCAGCATATTTTTCAGTGCTTTCTCCACTCTAGCTTTCAATGTTTTAAAAAAGATAATTTAAAAGTATGGCTCTTTTCACGCAGACACACTAACACTGATAAAATGAGTGCTACGTTTTATTAGACATGTTACAGAGATGGATGGAGGCATCTGTTTGAACACTGTGGTCGGTGGGTGGGGTGCATTTCACTGGGTGGAGGCGTCTGTGTGAGCACCGCAGGCAGTGGTGGGGTGCATTATACTGGGTGGAGGCATCTGTGTGAACACCGCAGGAAGTGGGTGGGGTGCATTTCACTGGGTGGAGGCATCTGTGAACACTGTGGGTGGTGGGTGTAGGTGCATGGGTGCTCCCGCGCAATACCCATCTTCACCCACTCATGGAGCAATGGAATCCAATCCCGGTTGCTTCATGGGTGAGGGGTGGGTGGAGATGGGTGTTGCACGGGAGCACGCACACACCTACACTCACTGCCCGTTCACACAGAAGCCTTCACCCATCTCCACCCAGCAAAACTGGTTGGAGGCATCTCGGGTGAAAAGGGCACATGTTGCAGGGCTGCAGTGTTGTCCTGTTGGTGCCCTAACATGTATAATAAAATGTAACACCCATTTTATCGGTGTTGGAGTGTCTGTGTGAAAAGGACTTGGCAATTTCTTCTACTTTGGGCCTGATTCAAATTCAACTGAATAATGTGGGGCTGGTCCTTCAAGATGTGAAGTGTAGTTGCACTTCCTGTAGACTGAAAGTGAATAACCTAAATGCAAAAAGGGAGGGGGATAGTCAGATCGAGAAACTTAAGAATCCTTACTCTGCTGCTCTCATGATCAGTGTGGTTAAAGCAAGGTTAAACAGGGAATTTGTCCCACCCACCAGAAGCTCGCGTCAAGTGAATGAGTTACTCTGGAATACTTAAGTAGCTCCTGAAAACATCCTAAGGTTGTCAAACTGTTTATATTATATATTAATTTTTTTTAAATCACTGTTAGTAAGGTCTAGATCTAGTAACAGACAGAGAATGATACTCAATCTATATTTTATTAATAAGTGCATGACACTGCGCCCTTGAACTACTGGAAGAATACAAAAAAATAAAATCTATCCACATATACACTCCACAAACCATAGCATGGAACCATACAATAAAAAGGATACTAAAAAACATAAGTATAATATAAATCAAAAGTACGCAATAACATAGGGACCAATGATCCAAACTAAATTTAACAGAAAATTGAAGAAAAAGGTGGGATCTAGTCCCACCCTCTGACAAACGCCCAGCCCTGGTACCCTGTGAGCCTCTGTAATGGAACAAACAAACTAGGGAGTTAACACTGGCCCAAGGCAAAATGGTACCCTAATATGCACATCATGAGTTTTTTTGTACATCAAAACTTCATAGCAAATGTGATGCAAGTTTGAATTTTCACTTTCTTTTGAAAGTCATTGAATGAGTATTTAATAGTACTGAGAGAAGAGCAAGTGTTCCCTTCCCGTTGGGAAATACCTAACTTTCAGAAATGTTTGTAACCATTTGTCAGTATTTCCCTATGGGTCAGTGTCGAGTGATCCCTCATTTCTGTCATTGTAAGATCAGCACTGGCAATTTCCTGTCATTTGGGGGACTTTCCAGGACTTTCCTTTGGCGTCCTTTTGTGTCAATTTCCAGCACGTTTGCATCATTTACCCAGCATATAAAGCATAAGCTGCTAAACATAGTTGGTAGCAGTTCAGTTCATGTTGTGTTCAACTAGCAAAAAATAGTGAAAAAGCTGGCAATTTTCCTCCTCACATGACTGAAAGTGAACTGCATGTTTCCAAAGAAAAAAAACATTTGCTGCAGTTGCTCATTTCAGACCTACTTATTTGATTAATTTTGACTCTTCAATATTTTGTATAGCACGTTTCCAAATAGAGTTGGTCACCACAACTAGCCCCAGGGCCAGCCTCAGAATTTGCAGGGCCCAGGATGGAAATAAAATGTAGGGTCCCGCATGGTTCTGTTCTCTATAGCCCCACTCCTTTAACAATTGGCAGTCTGGTGTTTGTTTACAAAAACAAAGAAGCGTCCTACGTTTTTGCACACATTTGGTAAATACAGGTTTTCCCATGTCTGCGCATGCACACACACGCATGGTTTTGCCAGCAAACACCCACGCGCGCACACACGCATTGTTTTGCCGGCAAACACCAGCAGAAATACAGAGCAGGAAACCGGTGGCACCCCACACATATCCTGACTGCACATTCCCTCCCACAGCCAGAATGTGCACTGGTGGGGTGAGGGGGGGTGTGCCACCAAAACTAAGCAGGTGAATGGGCAGAGCTATTCTTGTTAGGGTCTGTCTACGATTGATGTTTATGTGTATTAAGGTATTTACTTTTTGTCAAGGCCAAGAGGCCAGCACAATAAAATAAAATAAATAATTATGAAGGGATTGTTCTCAGGTAGTACTCAAGAGCAGATCAAAAGCATATCTACCAGGCTTTGGACTCGCAGGACTTGAGAAATGACGACTTGGCCCAGTTAGGCTTTGTGGAAATTGAAGAGTTTGATATTGAAAGGGAAGAGATTAGGGAGAGTCGTTTTGTACACCCCACCCCACAAGTGACACAGGAATCAACATGACCCCATCTGGTAGTGGAGAGTACTCAGTTATTTGTACTGCACAGGGGTTTAAGAGTGGTATCATGGAACATCATGGGTTGGAAAGGTAAGAAAGATAATTGAGAAGTTCTTGCCTTCCTGCAGCTGCATGATATCATTCTATTACAAGAAACCTGGTTAATGGGAGATGATATAATTGAAGTGGATGGTTACAAGATTTGCACAAGGGATGCGGGTTAGGGAAAAAAGGGTAGGTAGACCCAAGGGGGGTTTGGCTGTGTTGATCTCCACAGATTTGGAGCTCTCTTGTTCCTGTATCTCGAATGATGATAGAGTTTGATTATGAGATGTAAATTGTGGCCATCTAAAAAATTATTTATTATATTTAATGTGTATATCCTGGTAAGAGGGATACGATTAGATAGCAGGAGTGGGAAAAGTTAGTGAGAGGAGTTTTAGATAGCTTCCCAAAGGATGAAATTCTGATGATGGGGGACTTTAATGTAAGAATTGGCTGACATGATCCCTCTATTTGGGCTGCTGAAGTTTGAACCAGCCTGAGCCATTGCAGTGGATACCTGAGAGTTGTTGGAGTGGGGAAAGATGCTCACAAGATGCCAAGATTATGGCAGCAGGGAATTTTTATTATTATTATTATTATTATTATTATTTGAGGTTGTACAGTCCCTCTCTCTTAGAATCCTTAATGGTACGGTTGTGGCAGATGAAGGAGGGAACTTGCATTGTATTAAGGGAAATGTTGGTAGTGTGGTGGATTATTGCTTGGTCTCATTTGGACTATGGGCCCTTGTGATTGAGTTTGTGGTTGCCAGTCAAGTAGGGAGTGACCATTTCCCTATAGTGCTGTACTTAAACTTGGCAGATCGGCTGAGGCAACAGGCTACTAGGGTGCTCCATGGAGTCTTAAATATGTCTGGCCAGCTTAGGTTAAAATGGTCAGCAAAAATAGGGAAAGAGTTGCTTTACCTTTATGGATTTAAAGAAGTGATGCAGATCCGTGGGGTACTTCATGATACAATGGAAATAATGCCAAGCAATAGAGAACTTTGAAAGGCTTATGAAACTGCTCCAGTCATTTTTAACACGTTCACCCTCAAGAATTACAGTTGTAGCTATTGGCATTCCTCATCCCACCATTTAGATTCCCCAAGTATTGAAGAAAGAATTACAGAGAGCTGCCAGAAAATTTAAGATCTCTGGCAGTGGAATTTCAATGTCAATGTATAAGGCCCTTGTTGCAAGATACAGGGTTCTTATGAAAAAGAAGAAACTGGCATTTAATTTCAAACAGTGGGAAACATTGTATGCGACCATACAATCTAAAGATGATCGGAAATTTTGGCAACTGGTAAACAGATCACATGGGTCCATTGTCTATAGGGATCCGAATATTCAACATATAGAATGGGTAAAAAAAAAATCCCATTTATATCAACAAGGGGAGCAGGAGATCCAGACAGTGGAACTGGGTGATAGTGCTTACTTTCCTCTTTGGCCCCCTGTGATGTCAGAAGTAGTTATGGAATTAATTGGATCCCTAAAAATTGGGAAAGCACCAGGTCCAGATTTTTTGCCACCAGATTTGTTTAAAGTTAATCCTGAGTGGTGGGCTCCTATTTTGTCTAAGTTTTTTTCCCCTGATTAACAATACTGAGAATTTCCCAGAAGTGTGGAAAATGGCTACTGTGGTCCCAATATATAAAAAGGGTGATCGGAGTGTGCCCGTGAATTATAGGCCGATCTCCCTTCTCAGCCTTGTGGAAAGCTGTATGCAAAATTTTTACTAGGAAAGTTACAATCCTGAATGGAGGAGCAGCATATACTAGCAGATGAGCAGGCAGGCTTCCGTGGATCCCAGAACACGGTAAGTCACTGCTTCGTGTTGAACCATTTAATACAGAGATTCAAATGCAAGAAACAGGAACTATATGCTGCTTTTATTGATCTTAAAGCGGCCTCTGTGGACTAAAATGATTACTTTAGGGGTGGAACATAGACTACTTTTTCTTATCAAGGCTTTGTATACAGATTCCTTTATGAAGGTGCGCCTTAATAATAAGGGAGCACTCTCTGATTCCATCAAAGTGAGCAGGGGGGTCAGGCAAGGGTGCATTCTGGCCCCCTCTTTGTTTAATATATATGTTAATGACCTTATCTTAAGGCTAAGAGATCAAGGGAGGTATATGACCCCTAGAGTGGGAGGTAAGAGATTATCTTATTTCTTTTATGCAGATGACGCAGTTTTGCTATCCACATCTAGATTAGGTCTCAAGAGACTCCTACAAGATTTTGATTTTCTTAGCTGTACTGATGGCCTAATTGTCAATTATGATAAATCTAAAATCATGGTCTTTGCTCCAATATATAAGGTTTACCATTGGAGTATGGGAGGGGTGAGCCTCCAACAGGTTAAATACTTCAAATACCTGGGGTTGATTTATTCCTTCAATGGGTCTTGGAGAACGCATGTCTTGTCCTTAAAAAAACAAAACAACAGTGGTCCCAGTTGTTGCAATGTTAATCAGATTCTATTATACTTCTGTGGGTCATCAGATGCTCCCTGCTTTAAAAGTCTTTGTGGAGGCATTATTGGTACACCTATAGGAATCCCATCTGCAGCCCTTCGATTGGAACTGGCCCAAAGGAGCTGGAACACTTTAGTACTGAAGTATGCTTTCCAGCCCTGGTTGAGATCTAATTTGGAGTATCTGGGTCTCTTTATATATCTGGCACAGGATCCCTTTTTATCCTCTTGGCGCAAGACAATGCTCCTTCGAATTCAGAGGTTAGGTTCCTCTCCACTGGATTGTCTTTCGAGAGGTTACAAGGCAGCAAAGAGGGAAGTATTTACATGATTAAATGACACTTCCCAACAAATGGATGCAGCTGTTGTTAGAATAACTTCCTCTTTGGGGCTTTATGGGGCATTGATCCCATCGCAGGGGAAGATGGCGTCCTATTAGAATTATCATCTGACTCCATTACAGACCAAGTTATTTTTAGTTGCAAGACTAAATGCACTCCCAACCATGGTCCTTGAAGGGCGTAGAAGGGCAATACCCTTTGTGCTACATCTGTGCCCATTCGATCAAACAGATGTAGAAACAGTGGGTTACGTGCTGTTTGAATGTAAATTATATCAAAACTTAAGGGATCAATGTTTATCTCCATTGTTGGCTAGGCACGCGGGCAGAACTATCGCAGAGCTTCTTTTGAACTTCCTGGCGGACCAAGATTCAGGATACACAATAGCGGTTGCTAAATTTTTGGCCCAGATTTTTAGGATAAGGGATAATTTTCTTAAGTTTAAAAGTGTATACATTTTCATATAAAATGCTGATAATTTCATGTTATTATAGGAATTGAAATTGCGGGAATTACATTTTGTTATACTGATCCATAATGTGCTGGATACTGTATTCGGTAAAATGGATTTCAACTGTACTTGATTATTGAGTTTTATGTTATTAATATTAGTTGCATGTCAGTTGCATTGTTTAGTTTTATATTTTAATTTTGGCTATGACCGAATGGTTACGCTTCCAATAAACTACAACTACTACTAAGTCTTTGTGGCAAAAGTGATTAACAAGTTAACATATGGTGTTCCAGTATGGGGGGGGTGAAGGGCCTGGCATGAAATTATTAGCCGCAATTCAAAATAGATTTGTTAAAAAGCTGTTGGGAGTTCCACGGTCCCTCTGCAGTGATTAGCCTAGAGTCAGGTCTTGGTCCTTGGGAAATGAAATGTGAGAAATTGTTACTTACTTTCTGGCTTAAGGCCCTTTTTCTTCTTTCTAACTCCCTGGTTAGGGCATGTTTGGAAGAGTGTTATGAGCAAATACAGGATGGGAAAAACCTGGAAACGATTGGTCCAGCCAGCTCATGGTGGAGGGCTGTTCATAGGAAGATCAAGGAGCTAGGTTTCTCACTTGATTTTTTCTCCTCACTTACCCTTAAACAAGGCTTAAAAATATTATGGGAGAGGATTAAAGATGTGGATCTCCAGCAGTATAGGAGGAAGGTGGGGGAATTGAAGACAGCACCCTTTTATAAGTACTGGGCACCTGGGCTGAATCGGCCATCTTATCTGAAAGATCTGCAGCAACCCAAATTAAGGTATGCTTTCACTTCTCTAAGATGCCAAACCATGGAGTCAGAAGTTCTTACTGGGAGGTATATGGGTTGCAAATATTTGGATCGCCTTTGCGTCTCTGGAATGCCTGTTGTGGAGGATCTTTGAAATTATTTTATATTTTGCCCACTGTATAATGAAGCAAGACAAGCTTTGTGGGCTTCAGTTGGGAACCTGCAAGGGAAAACAACAATACAGAAATTGATTTTTCTTTTAAGAGCTATGGTCCTGGACAGCACAAGGGCAGTAGCCACCTTTGCATCTAGGGGAAAAAAAAAACGGATCTGGAAACTGCAAAATCCACCAAACTGAATAAAGGAAATGAAATGAGTTAGGTGGGGGAAGAATTGCATGAATGGGCAGAGCTATTATTGTTATGATCTGTCTACGATTGATGTTTATGTGTATTAAGGTATTTACTTTTTGTCAAGGCCGAGAGGCCAGCACAATAAAATAAAATAAATAATAATAATACTGGACAGCATCCCAAATGTGATTCCAATCTCCCCACCCCCTTCCTCCAACTTAGTTAAGTACTTGAAAGTTAGTATTTCTAGGGCTAAAACTATTTTTACTAAAACCATAGGTTTATTGCATCTTAAATTTTTATCCAGAGCTGTAGTCCTGTCAAAAGAAAAGTTGTGTTTACATGACACCCCTATCAAGTTAGGGGGAACAGACTCTTTACCCAACACACTGGATATAGGTCATAATAAGGAGCCCACAGCAGAGCAGCATGTAGCTATATTAAATACAAAGTGATAATGGATATGTTCTGTTGCTCCACCTCCTGAACTAATGGACTGATGTCTTGTAGAATGTCACCAATACACCCATTTTTACTTTGGGTGTTTTCATTCGTTATGGGGCCGCTTGGCCCTGTACCGAAAACAACCCATTCATTCACCGCCGGGGTCACCCCGTCACGCCATATCAGACGTGCCGGGGGGATCCCGGCGGGGAATCTGGGAGGGGGCAGGGCCATGCGGCGCAATGTGCGGCCGCACGGCCCCGCCCCCTCCACGCACCCCACCGCCCGCCCTCTGGGGAGACGGACGGGTGGCGGGGCCAATGTGGCTGCTGCATCAGGCTGGATGCGCTGTGGCACGGGATCCCGCTGGGGATCCCGGGCTGTGGCAACCGGCCAGACGTTATTTTTTTTTGGTCCGCGCTGGGGATCTTTTTGACCACGCTTCCCAGGACATTCCCCCGGCTAGCCCGGGAAGCGTGGTTCAAATTGACCCCGTGTGCGTATTGACTGTGGCGAACATCTGGCGGCCGCCAAACAGACGTTCGAGACACAGTGACCACAGGTGGGTATTCACCGTGGTTCACTGTGATCTCGTAACATCTGAAAATATCCTTTGTTGGCATCAGAACTATAAAGAACTCCACAGAATTCTTATTCCGATCCTTAAAGTATTTAGCACTGGTGCTACATTTAATGCGGAGGTGAGGCACATTCACTCCAATAGGACTAGCATCAAAACTAAACAGCATGAGGATCAGACTGCACATATTATATACGAGATATGGAAATTCCAATCATGATGGTGTCACTCTTTACTGCTTTCTTCCAACCCCTCTCCCCTTGCAACTATTGACCATTGTTGCAGTCCGTGAGTAAACAGCTGTACCAAGTAAGGATCTGGCCTGATATCCAAGTTCTCTGTTAACAGATTTACCCCAACTGTTTGTTACCAACTTTATATGCAACTGTAAGCAACATTTAGCACATACTGCTTTCCCACAAGTGGGAGCAGGTGCTATTAAAATGTAGCACAACTCCCATCTCGCGGGAAAGGAGGAAGTGTGGTTCTCCCACCAGCAAACTCGTGCATCGGATAGGGTAGTGAAATGTGCTACATTTGAATACCACAGGCTCCCGTGGTGCCAAAGGCTGTGCAAGCAACTTCGTGGGAAAGCAACCTTAGAGACACTTTTAAAAAGATTTTGAGTTTTCATCCCTATGCACCTGTCACAAACGTTAAGCATGAAGCCAGCAATGTGAACTGTCTGGCCTCTTATTGGTTGGCAGAGTAATCATTATTGATGACTGGATCTCAATGAGAACACCTACATCATCTTTAGTGAAAATCTTTCGATTTCTTTGCCTGGAAAGGCAATGGAAAATGATTCACGAATTCTATAATTTTTCCATCTTTCTAATCTCTTCTCAGGTAATAAATCATTTCAGATAATGAAGTGTGGAAGTTTATTATGTCTACCTACAATTCAGTGAATTCATTACACTCTGGGGTTTATCCACCTCCAATAGTCCTCTGACTGATTAATTGTTGGACTGACTTCAGCAGTATATTCCCATGTCCCTTTCAGCATGGCATAATACAGTCCCCAACCTAAAGGCAAGCCTAAAGATTAAACAATGGTCTGCTGATCACATAGGGATTTGCAAAGCACTTAATCAGCCTTGCACACACGATAAGAGAGGAAATAAAACTCCATCTTATTGTTGGGGCACAAGTCTTACTGAAGTGAATGGGGCTGGCACCAGCTTTGAGGTTTGGGACCAGAGTTAGGGAAATGTCCTAAAGCTCCAGTGAAGCCTATTTGTTAGATTGATTTTAGATGTAATGTGTGAAAAATAGTTAACAGCTATTCTAGGACGTTTATAAGGCCATTTTAACCTTGAAGGATCTGAGCGCCTGACGGACTGGTGGCTAATGGCTATACGGTGACTTCCAGGAACAAAATCTTGCTGCTAGAGGCATCGCTAAGCTGTAATGGGCCCTGGTGCAGAAGATGGAATGCCCTGCTTCCTACATCAGGGGACACAGCTGCACCAGGGAGCACGAGCCCCCTCAGGCATGTAGGGCCTGGTGTAGTTGCATCACCTATCCTGATTATAGCTACACCCTTGCTTGTTGCCACCAAAGGCAGAGTATTTTTCTTCAGACATTTAGATACTGTAGGTCAGATGTTATCTATCTGTCTCTTTCTTTCTCTGGGGGTTTCGATACGTTCTCTGTTCCAGTAGCAATGATGTGGTCTGGATAGCAACACATGTGAACACCCTTAGCAGGAATTCATGCATGCTGCTAAAGGTGCGGGTATACCCACTACTTTGCTGTCTTTGCCGGGAACAGCCCTGGGTTCTTTCGGGGCTGGTCTCTGCAGAGAAGTCCCAGTCTGTCAGCAACACGTCTGGGCTCAAAGAGACCAGGGATGCTTCTAGCAGACCAGGACAACCACCGTTAGCAGCAGTTGAGGGCCAATGGAGCTGGTCTGCTTCCCATGGAACAGGCAGGCGTGGTCAGCATTGAATTACTGTTGCCAGGGGATGGAGGGAGGCTATCCTTCTGCCATCAGGGAGTGGACCTGTGCCCCTCACTCCATGAGCCACAGCTAGGGAAACACACTTAACACTGACTACATGAGGACCCAAACCCAGGTCTGGGGCTACATTATTATTTTATTTTATTTTGAGCAGCAGACCCAGGTTGGTTGGGTAGCCATTCACATGCTCTTTTGTACACATGTGTACACAAATACAGGAACTCGCAGTGGCTACCATGTAGAAACACCCCATATCCTTTCAGCTACCTATATGCAGTACCCCACATTCACTGCATTTCCCTCATTGACAGCCTACCTGGTAAAAAAAAAAAAAAAAAACCTTTCAGGAGGGCTCCAACACACTGTCGTCTACTTTATTTTCCTTCAAAAAGTACTAGAGCAGAGCCAGTTTTTCATTTGTTTGGATAGAAAATGAAACCATCTTATTTATCCCAATATCAGCATGCTTTTAATGTCTATTCTCAGGTAACTTGCCCAGAGGTGCCTGCCACCATGCAGTCTTTTGACCTGTCTGCTGGAATGTGACAGCTGCCAGACCAGAGGAAGCCATTTTGACAACACAAAAGTAGCAGTTTCAGCCTGCAGCCTGTCCTCCCAGGGTGCCTATTATAGGTAAAAGGTATGGACTGCAGGGTGTATAGCAGCTCTGAAGAGACAGCTCTTCTTGTGCTTGAATATTATGCTGATTTTTTTTTTCTACCCTCTGATCTGGATGACTGTCTCATCGCTGACCTTGTTGGACTGTGGAACACCTTGCTAACAGATGTCATTGATCGGACAGCTCCGAGGCATCCGCTTCCCAGGCGGCAGCACCATAGGCCTCCCTGGTTTTTGGAGGGGCTGCAGGTGCTGAAGCAGGAGGGACAATGGTTGGAGCGATGGTGGCGGTGTTCATGTTCTGAAGCTGACATGTTGCGGCATAGAGCGAGTTTATGAGCCTATTCCATGGCTATGCGGGCAGCAAAAAAGGAGTTTTTTCCTGCCTTCATAGCCTCTGCTAAATCCCATCCAGCAGAGCTGTGGTGCGGGGGCTGGTCAGTCCGGCCTCCCTCCACCTTGGAGTGGAGTCATCTAGTGCCCACTGTGACATGTTTGTGGATTATTATGTGGATAAAATCACTCGGATTCACCATAATTTTGATGCTGCATTTTCTGCAGTGGGACAATTTGAAGTTATGGAAGCCCCACCTTGGCCATGTTTGTGGGATCAGTTTCAGTTGGTGACCCCTACTGATGCGTTGGATGTTCTTGGGGCTGTTAGAGCTACCTATTCTGAACTGGACCCTTGTCCATCCTGGCTGATTAAAGCCTGCCAGGAGACAATGGGGCCATTGCTGGCAGGGGTGGTCAATGCTTTTCTTAGGGAGGGCAGGGTGCCGGGCTGCCTCAAGGAGGTGGTGGTGTGGCCCCTGCACCATCGCTTGACATGGACACCCCTTGCCAGCTATCGGCCAGTCTTTAAGCTACTTGCAGGAGAGGCGGGATATAAATATATTAAATAAAATAAAATAAAATAAATTAATCTTCCCTTTTTAGGGAAGGTTATTGAGCGGGTGGTGGCCCAACAGTTGCAGGAGCACCTGGATCGTGTAGGTTTTCTTGATCCCTTGCAGTCAGGATTTCACCCGGGTTATTGCACCAAGACTGTGCTTGTGACATTGCTTGACGACCTGGACTGGGAATTAGATTAAGGTCATTCGGCCCTGCTGATACTATTAGATCTGCCAGCTCTCTTTGATACTGTTGACCATGAGATATTAGTGACGCGTCTGCGGGACCGAGTGGGGGTGGGTGGTATGGTTCTTGACTGATTCCGCTCCTTCCTGGCTGGAAGAACTCAATGTGTGGTGCTCGGGGATTATTTTTCAACTTACTGAAAACTCTCATGTAGAGTCCCGCAGGGTTTTGTTCTGTCCCCTCTCCTGTTCAATGTGTATATGCAGCCACTTGGTGAGGTGGTCAGGAGGTTTGGCATGCAGTGTCATCAATATGCTGACGACACCCAGCTTTACCTCATTTTTTCATCGGACCCGGGCCCAACAGTCTCTGTGCTTAACAGATGTTTGGCAGCTGTGGGGGACTGGATGAGGGAGAATTGACTGAAGCTGAATCCTGACAAGACGGAGGTGATGGTGGTGGGTAAGGTGGCGTGGGTGATGGCCCCCATCATTGATGGGGTCTGCCTTGCACTGGTTCCCCATGCTCCTTGATTCACAGCTCCACTTGGATGCTCAGGTGGAGTCTTTTGTAAGAAGTGCCTTTCTCCAATTACATCTGGGGTGTCGGCTTCGGCCATATGTTTAGGATTCGGACCTGGCCACTGTCATCCATGCTTTCATCACGTCTAGGCTAGACTACCATAACATGTTCCATGGTGATGGTTCAGAGACTGCAACTGGTGCAGAACACGGCAGCTCATATCCTGGTGGAACTGGGTCACCGGGAACATATAACACCGGTTCTTTGGTCTCTGCACTGGCTGCCTATAGTCTTTTTGGCTTGATTCAAGGTGTTAGTGCTTGCCTATAAAGCCCTAAATGGCCTTGGCCTGACCTATTTGTGGCACTGCTTCACCCTCCAGGTCCTGGACAGCCCCTGCAGTCATCGGGGGGTGCCCTCCTCGAGGTCCCCCGAGTCTGCTGGGGTGGGGGGCATGATGTGGAGGGCCTTCTGGTGGCTGCTCCATGGCCGTGGAACTCCCTGCCTGTTTCCATTTTTTTTTCTTACCCTATCAGTATATCTGACCGACTCCTTCCCACAGGTCGAATCTTGAAGGCCACTGATCTGGGTGCCTAGCCTCCTATGGCAGCCTTCGCCAAAAACCCAATAGAGATTTATTATTATTATTATTATTAAACATTTATAAAGCGCCAGTAACAACCTGGCGCTGTACAGAACATATAATCAGCTGCGGTCCCTACCTGTGGCTTACAATCTAAAAGACAAGGAGGGGGAGACAAGGAGAGGGGACAGCGGGAGAGACATGGGAGAAGACAAACAAACATTCAGGCGGATGCGAAGTCTCAGGTGCGTGTACTTGGCTTGGTTACAAGGTGG
>QEPC01004642.1:52986-68992 GCA_003113815.1 Sphenodon punctatus | reverse complement strand
GCCCTCCCAGGGGGTGGAGCCTCGCTCACCTGCAGGGGATGAGCCCTGCTGTTGCTATGGCGGCTGGGGGCTTCTGGCTGGCTGGGGGTGGAGCCCTGCCGCAATGGCTTCTGGGGGCTTCAGGGGGCGGATTTAAAAAGGTTCTCTTACCTTGGTATTGCCCACAGGGTTTGGGGAAAGGACAATCCGCAGTCTACTAGGTCCCGATAGGGCACATATCAATTCCAGGCCAATGTACCAAGTACTGTCGAAGAAATCATGACACACTCTGGGTGATTTCAGACATTATGTTTTTGGCATTCACCACAGTCAAACGCAGTCAAACGCGGGTGGTGGTGAAAGAGCCATGCACGTCTGTTGGCGCGCCCCCCAGATGTTCACCACAGTCAAACGCGGCCCGGGGTGAACCTAGCCACGCTTCGTGAGGTCGGGGCGGGAGGAGGCCCAGAAGTGTGGTGAATGCTCACCACGGCAGGGGTGAATGAAAAGTAACTTTTAAACAGAAACCCCCACCCGCGGTGGAAGGAAATGACCACGGGCCGAGGTGACGGCACGCAGCATCGCTGCTAGGCAACCAACAACAAGCTGAACACGGAGGGAGATTTAAAGGGCAGGCAGCAGTAGGGGAACGTATGCTTGCTACTGCCCCTGACCACGCACCTGTGCCGCATATATGTACGCCTGCACACACACACACACCCGGGGCCAGTGGGTGTGCACCGGTGGCCGCACAGCCTATGTTGGAAGGGCTAGTGGCCTGGGAGATCAGCCCCCTGCATGGGGGGTCTGCTGGTGCTGGTGGCGAGGGGGTGGGGGTACACCGGGGTGTCGCTGCGCTCCCCCGGTAGTGGCTGTGGTGCCACATTGGGTGTATCCTGTCCTGCCCCCCCCAGCCCGGGGCTTCAGCCCCCGGGCCACTGTATCTCCCTGTGCATGCTCTTGCTAATGTTCCTATCCATCTAACAGGTGTTTATGCATGGGGCTGTCCAGCCTGGAATGCCGGCAGCTGTGCGCTGCCCACTCCCTTCCTCCCTCCAGAGCGGCCCCATTGTTCCTGTCCTGCCGTTATCTGTCGGCCTTGGCAGCCCCTGTCTGCCTGTGCAGCCCCCTACCTTGCATCCCATGCTGCTCCCACGGCCTCTGCGGCTCAGACCTTCCAGGAGCTGTACCATGGCAGCTGCATCTCAGCCCGAGGTCCCGCTCGGCGGCTCCAGGGGCTCTGTCTGTGCCTGAACCACCCGCGAGAGCATGACCGTTTGCAACCTGTGGTGTTTGCCCATTGTTCAGTGCTGCCTGTGTTCCTTGCCCACCCGGCTGGATGCCTATCATTGCCTGAGTTTTGGTATGCTGCGCTTTGGCTATGTCACGACTGCTGGCGACTGCCGCGTGCACTGTCACTCAGCACTGCACTCAGCTCGCCCCCTTCCCTGAGGGGCGCCTACCATCAAATCTGGGGGGCCTTGTGGTGTGGACTTCTGCCAAGACAGCCTCCGCCCTGTGTGTGTTTGCCTTCCCGGGATATGCGACCTGCCTGAGTGAGGGTGGCCCTGCCGTGTCTGTGCCCTACTTCATCAGTGTTCAGGGTGTGCGTGGGTATCCATGCTCCCGCGAGGCTGCCTACTACCATCTGCTGGAGCTGTCCAATCTGCCCTGGCCTCCTGCGGCTGATTATGCCACCCCTGGACCTGAACTGGCGGCCCTGTCTGAGGTGTGCGGCCGCTGTGATGTGCAACTCGGGATGAGCTGTGCGGATCCCTTCGAGGCCTTCTACCTGATCTTCTTCCACATGGCCACCCACGGCTTCTGCTGGGGTCTGTGACAATGGCCCTGATATGTGCACCTGCTGTCGTTACCACCCCCTCCACCTGATGGTAGCCCCAGAATCTGGGTCTAGGGAGCGCCGGCCTCATCTGGCATCCAGGTGCCTCTTCAGTGCCTTCCTACTGCCTGTGGCCTGGGTGCTATCGCCACCACCTTCTGCCACCTTGGGACTGCTGGACCACCTGTGACCCACCTCCACTTGCCTGTCGGCCTCTTGCCTGGGACTTGCGGGTGCTGGCACGAAACCCTCCAGGTAGCCTCCTGACAGCCCTCTGTCTCCATGAGCTGCCTCCGCCACCCTTGCACCCTGCTCTCCTGCACCTGGCCTGGTGGCCCCTGTTCCTTGGGGCTGGAGCCGGTCCCTCGCCTTGGTGGCCCTTGACTGTGGACCGGCCTTCCACCGGCCCCCTGTTTGCCTTGGGGGGGGGTGTCTTGGTGGTCTCCTTGACCTTCCTTTCCTGTGCAGGTGGGTGGGGGGAGGGGGATTGTTGTCCGTGCCCTTGTCCAGTGCTTCCCCTCGCGCACTGGGTGTGCTTCTCCTCCTGACTCATGTTCCATGGCTGGACGTTGTGCTGGTTCCTCCCCTCCCGAACTGGGCCCTGCACCTCCCTTGCTTCTGCTTCTTCTCCCGCACCATTTATCCTCATGCTCCCAAGCTGTATGCCTCTCCACTGGGCTGTTGCCACTTGTGCTTCACTGTGCCTTGTGTTGCCTCCTGTCTCATTGTGCTTCTGGGTCCCCCTTCCCCTTGCTTGCTGGGCTCCTGCCCCTCCCCCTGCTGCTGGGCCAGCCATGCTTGCCCCTCTCCACCCCTCCACCTCCTGTGCTTCTGACCGGCCATGGGGTTCCCTGTCACCCCCTGGTGTGTGCCTCCCTCTGCCCCACTGTCTGGCTCCCCTGTGTTGTGTGGGTATGTTGATTCATGTGTGTGTGTGTGTGTTTCTCATTTTGAACTGTGCATGCCTTACATGCGGCCACTGTTTGCAAGTGCTGCCCGCTCTCCAGCTCCCTCCACCCCCTCCCTTCATGTTTCCCTTCCCTGGGCCAGGCTCTCTGCTGTCTGTGGCTTCTTTTGCCCACTGGATGCCATGCTTGCATCCGCACAACTCTGGTGCCTTGTGGGGCTCCCACCGTGGTTCTTGCCACCATGTCACGTTTGTAGGGTTCTCCTGGCCCGGGTTCACTCCGGTTGGCCCCGGGCGGTGGTGCCACCCCTGTCACATCTGTTGGGGCCATGCGGCTCACTGGAGCCTGCTGTGAAGCACTTGACACCGGGGTGGGATTCACTGTGGTGAATCTCACGTCACAGCTGAAATCACCCTCTGTGTATGGAAGGAATCACAGTGGAATCATCACTGTGGCATTTTGATGACACTGCATGCCAAACCTCCTGACCACCCCACCAAGTGGCTGCATATACACATTGAACAGGAGAGGGGACAGAACAAAACCCTGCAGGACTCTACATGAGAGGATTCAGTAAGATGAAAAATAATCCCCGAGCACCACACATTCTTCCAGTCAAGAAGGAGCTGAATCATTCAAGAACCATATCACCCACCCTCACTCAGTCCCGCATACACGTCACTAATACACGGTGTACAGAGACCTGTTTGGCCCCGGATGTCCCCTCTTTTTTACGCTGTTGTAAAATGTAGCTGTTCCACCTGGATTCCGATGGGGAGGATGGGGAGGGAGGAATGGGTTAGGGAGGTGTGTGGGTAGGGGTATTTTATTTCCTCCCAGGTATGATTGTTTCAAGTTGTTTTATTGTTTTATTGTGTAATCTTCACAGAGCTGCCTGTGACAGGATGGGTGGGGTAGAAAATTTTAAAATAAATATATAAATTATTATTATTTTAATTTTTACCTTGTCCTTCCTGCCAAAGTCAGCTCAGGATGGCTTAAAACATTAAAATATAGAATACAAATATAAAACCTAATCAAAATTCAAAAACATGATACCCCACAACCCTTCTCCATCTCCTCCAACTTTTCTCCACTGCAATTGCCAACCTCCCAACTCATCCGCCAATAACTCCCCCCTCTCCCCTAGCCCCTACTGCCAAATTCCCTTGTGAATGAAATAGGCCCTTTTTACATGGGCAGCGATTGGTGGGGGATGGGTGTGCTGCCGTGGTGTGTGGAGGTGTGTGTGTGCCCTTTCCCACAGACACACACCCATGTCCACCCACCACCACCCATCTCTACCCACAGAGACTGTTCCGTTTTGTCGGATGGCTTTCACTTTCTAAGTTTTTTTTACTAGCCTTGAAGATGTTGTTCTCTAATATAAACTTTCTTTGTAGCAGTTCTATGTCGAACACAGCTCCAAACTGGTTTTCTAACGGATAAGAAATGCCTCTTTGCTTTTAACCTGAAAAGTCTATTAAAGTGTTTTTGATCTGGCTAGGGAGGGACTCTAGGTTTGGGACCCTCCTAACAGCTGTTAGTAAGAACAAATAAAGTTTCTCTGATAGATTCCTTCCATACACAGAGTATGTCATGATTTCTTTGACAGGTCATGGTGCATTGGCTGGGAATTGCTACGTGCCTTGTTGGGTGCTGGCAGACTGCAGATTGTCCTTTCCCCAAACCCAGTGTGCAATACCAAGGTAAGAGAACCTTTTGAAATCTCTATTTGGTTTTTGGTGAAGGACTGCCGTAGGGGGCTAGACACCCAGATCAGTGGTCTATGTGATTCAACCTGTGGGAAGGAGTCTGTCAGATATACTGATAGGGTAAGAAAAAAAAAAGGATTTTGGGAAGCTGGGAAGTGTGAATTGAGATGTGTGAATTGAGATTATAACTGCTGTCCAGGTCTAGGACATAAGTTGAGTCTAGCCGCACCAAGACTGTCCTAGAGACAGTTTTGAAGCAAGGAGGCTCAGTGAAACCCTATGATGCAGTGGGTGTGATTGAGAATTTTTTTCCTTTTCCCCTTCCATGGTTATGAGCCTGACACCACAGTTAGAGACACCGTTAGAATGTGCCTTTGGCATGTATCTCGGATGTGCTCTGTAGGTGGAAGGACACCCATATAAGCTTTTCCTGTGTGATTCTGCCTGTGTGAATTGAGGTAATGGGGGATGGAGGGTCAAAGGAGGTCCCCGTCCCGCCAAAAGGTAGCTCAGCCTGGTATATGTGCACACACTATAGTCAGAAGACATGTAGATTTTTGGAAAAATGGAATAGGTATACCAAAGATGATTCAGATAGTTTCCTTTGATTGACACTTTTGATTTAGATAAAATAGTACACCTCCAAGGAGCCCTAAGAGTCATGAGGCAGTAAATTGCCACATACTTAATAGGATGTGTATCTTGATTGGTATGAGAAAACTTCTAAAAGACTGTAGGAATCCTGGGTGAGGAGTCTCAAAGACTCCCAAGAAGAATTAAAAATTCCAATTAAGTTGCTGAAGAATCAATGTAAACCTATTCAGATCTGTAAAACTAGTGCCCCACTTGTTCCAATGTATCCTTGTTCCAATGTATCCATGTATACCTGTACCTGTTCTTGTGGGGTCACAGCCCTGGTAGAACACTACTTGATTTGTGGTAACAAAGCTTACAAATAGGGCTGATGTGGCAGCAACTGTTGCCATGCTGCGATTCCATCCTGCCATTCTGGAATTGCCCACCCCACACCGTGGCTTTTCTGCAGACATTCCACTAATTCCGCCGGCATTCTGCAAATTGCAGAATTACGGAAAAATTGCAGAAACTGTCGGAAAACCGCTGTTCTGCTATTTTGTGGTGCTGGTGGAATGGCGGAAGTAGCAAAAATGTCATGTTTCTGCTATTTTTCAAAGCCTGTGAAAGTAGCTGAATGAAATTAATGGAACTGCAAAAGTAGCAGAATGAAACTAGCGGAATGAAAGCCTCTGCCACGCCATACCACTAATTGCGGAAATGCTGTTTCTGGCAGAAATAGCTACCGCTGTGACATTCTGCTACAGCCCTACTTACAAACACCTCCCTGCATATTTTAGTGGCTCATGTTTCATCACAGTCCTAGTTCCCACCATAAGATTCATGTCCACCCTTCCTGAGGGCAAACTCTGGAATCAAAGGGAAATCACTGAAGTCCAAAGGTTTTGGGGTATCACTCTTCCCGGACTTGGAGTTACATACTCTGTTAGAGAATTAAAGCAGGTTGCTGGGGTACTGGAGAGGGTAGCCAATGCAACAACCCAAGGCTTTGAGATCATAGCCACAGAAATGGGTAGCATTAGGCAAATGGTTTTGCAGAACCGAATAGCTTTGGATTTCATTTTGGCCAGAAAGGGAGGGGTATGTGCCCTAATAGGAAAAGAGTGCTGTGTATACATACCAGATAATTCTAATTCCATTTTAGAACAAGCCACACATATTAGAGAAGCAGTTGCTAAACTCCATGAAACAGACCAATGGAGTCTTTGGTCTTGGTTAGGAGGATGGGGATCAAAGATCTTTTATACTATCTTAATTGTATTTGGAGCTATTATTGACTTATTTGTTTGTATACAGTTAGTAATGTTGCTTATAAAATGCTGCTTGTACCACACTGCTAAACAAATGACACATGGCTTAAACCTGGAGCAAAGGAAAGAAATATTTAACATGTATGCAGAAATACAGAATGTTAGAGACATGGAACAAGCAGAGATTCATGGGTTAATGGCTATAAGAGTTTGAACAAAGGTTGTGCCAAAAAGTCACAAAAAGAGGGAATTGTGGAAGCTCATAAGCTGAGGCCTGAAAACTTGGGACAGAAATGACAGAGATGAGCTGAGTTCTTACAATGCTCCATGTACTCATTAAAGCTAATTGCAATAGATAAAGATTGCTTTGCCCTTTACACATAGCTGCAAGCTTGTTTTTCACTTTCTGTAAGTTTGTTTTTACTAGCCTTGAAGATGTTCTTCTCTAATATAAACTGTCTGTGTAGCAGTTCTGTGTCTAACACGGCTCCAAACTGGTTTTCTAACTGATAAGAAATGCCTCTTTGCCTATAACCTGAAAAGACTATACAAGTGTTTTTGACTCTGGCTAGGGAGGGACTCTAGATTTGAGACCCTCCTAACAGCTGTTAGTAAGAACAAATAAAGGTTCTCTGATAGTTTCCTTCTATACACAGAGTGGGTATTTTCAGACGTTACAAGATCACAGTCAACCACAGTCAACCACAGTCAATTTCGCTGCGGGTCCAAAGCACCCTGAACATCTGTTTGGCGGCCACCAGATTTTCACCATGGCCGATTCCCACATGGGGTCAATATCACCCATGCTTCCTGGGCTCCCCATGGGCCGAGCTCTGAAAGCGTGGTGAAAGTGATTCCCGGTGGGAAGCAATAAAAAGTAACGTCTGGCCGGTAATCACGGCCCGGAATCCCCGGTGGGATTCCTGGCTGTGGTCAAAGCGGCTGGGTGCTGCCGCCACATTGGCTGCAGCGCCCGCCTGTCTCCCCAGAGGGTGGGCGGTGGGGGAGCGTGGGGGGATGGGGCTGTGCGACCGCATGTTGTGCCATGTGGCCCTGCCCCCTCCTCGATTCCCCACCAGGATCAGCTGTCACGTCTATTCGGGCCATTATTTACTTCATTCACCCCCGCCAGGAATTCACTGGGACGATCAAGATGGCGTAACATCTGAAATCACCCAGTGTGTCATGATTTCTTTGACAGTATGCACAAAACTGTGGTTATACTTTTTCAAAAATCTAAAGGTGTTAGCTGAGGGAATCCCACTTTAAACAAATTAAAGGCAGGATGCACCATAAAGAAGCCACATTGGGTCTTTCTCATGGTATGTATTGGAAAGCCAAAACTTTGTAATTGACTTCACTCAAGGTTCTCCAGTGACAAATCAAGCATATTCCACATAGAAAATTGGAAGCAAGTGAAGATGAAGCACATTACGGTACAGCTAAAATCAACTGAGCCCTAAATTCACAAACCAAATCTACATACATTGCATCCTGGTGTAGGCGTGTGTACTGGGTCAAATATTTGCATTTGTGATTTTAGTATTTGCATTTATTTGTATTTGTATCTTTGCCTGTGTTCGCTGCATTTTCCCCATCGTTGCCAATGTGGAGAACAGTATACATGATTTTCTTCTTATGGGTTATTTTGGCATGGGAATGCACTGAGGCTTTGCCAATTTGACAGGTCTATAAGGAAAGGAAAATGCAGGCAACAATGTCTGCCAAGTCTGCTACCAGTATAGAAAGGGGAAGACTGGTTTGGGGGAGGGTGGAGAATATGGCTTTCTTGGTGGGGAGGTTATTAGTTTGGGGAGGGTGGAATGGGGCATGGGTCTGGCTTAGGGGGATTTCTGCCTTGAGGGAGAGTGAGGTGTGTGGCTAGCTTGGGTGAGCGGAGAATGAAACATGGTGCTGGCTTTAGGGGATTACTGGCTTGGGAATGGGGAATGGGGCTGGCTTGGGAATGGGGAATGGGGCTGTCTTGGTGGTTGTCACTGGCTTGAGAGAGTGGTCACTAGCTTGGGGGGAATGGGCATAGGACTAGGCTGAGAGGAGGTTGCTGTTTTGGGGAGTGGGAATAGGACATGGGGCTCAGGGAGAGGATTGCTGTTTTGGGGAGGGGGAACGAGACATGATTTTGGCTTTGGGGGTAGTAGTTTCTGAGTCAGAGGGGAGTTATTGGCTTGCAGAAAGTGGGATCCCTTGGTGGGAATGGGGCTGGGCTCACAAGAGGGTCACTGCCTTGGGAAGGGCAGGAATGAAGCTGCCACTGACTTACCATTTCTCCCTGGCTGGGCTGGGCTGGGCTAGACTTGGTTGTAGTGCTGGAGACTGCAGTTCTGAGACAGCAGTAGCCCCTTCAGGTGGGGAGGGCTTATTACAGGCTCCCCAAGCCAGCAGCTAACCTAAGAGTCAGAGAGCAGCCCAGCTCCAAGCTGGATATGTGCTGCAGTTTTGTAGGTCCAGTTCGAGAGACTGCAGATGTTATTTTGTGTGTGTGAAATACTGGGTTCACTTGAAACATAGATACACAGGCCTAGTATTCTTGTTTTGAACATGGAAGCCCAAAAGGGTTTTTCTGATTAAATTTTATTTTGTTGAATCCTAAATGTACAGCCCTAGTGACAAAGGTACTGTGCCTTTGTTGCAATTAGGAATGGGTCTCTGGGCAAAATTTCGGTTTCGGTTAATTTTTGTTTTTATGAATTTCAGGGTTTTTTCAGTTTCGGTACTCTCGGATCTTTTGCATTGATTTTTGTACCAGATTTTTAACATTGCATTTTTTTCAATGGGGGAAAACCGCACTGTTAAAAATCCTGTACAAAAATTCAATGCAAAAAATCCGATAGTACTGAAACAAAAAAACCCCTGAAATTTCTGATTAATTTGAAATGGCCATTTTCGTGTACTTTCAGTTTTATCCAAAACAAAAATTCCCATCCCTAGTCGCAATGCTGTCAATTTGTTGCAAACTCTGCTGCTCCAGAGCGTGATGGAGGAACCAGTACTAAGTGAGAGCTTGGAGTTCAATAATATTCCAGTATCAGCTGGTCCCTCCATTCAAGTCTAGCACCAAATCAGCAGCCCCTGTTTTCACTCCTGTGCAGTGATTCAGGCTGCTTTCCCCATTCTTCTTAAATCCAGGGATCCAGGATGGGCAGAGGGAGCAGCCAGAATCACAGCTAAGGGTTTTCCGTTTCACCCCGTGCTTCGATTCTGACTGTTGTAGTTATTTAACTGCTCTGCTCATCTGTAGTGAGACCCAGGGGTTAAAGCAAAGCCTGAGGCATTATCTCTGCTGCCACTGATGCTTGGACTTTACCTCATTTAGAGATGTCCCCTGCCATGACTCCCACCACTTTAAATCACTCCTGTACCCCAGGAGTACAGTGCTGATTAGAAATATTGGAAACTATAACTACACCTGTGTTGTAACCAAAATCATGCTTTACAAGGACTTTTTTCAGACCTGACACCACCGTTGGTGGCCACACTTACCCCGGTGTGGCCACTGGCGGTGGTGTCATGTCTGCTCCTGTCTGACAGATGTTCACTATGGGTGAAAACAGACATGACGCTAACCACCCTTTAACCACCCTTGGTGGTCATTTATGCATGTTGCAGGGCTTTATAGGACACCAATATAGCCCTGCAACATGCATAAATAACCACCAAGGGTGGTTAAAGTGTGGTTAGCGTCATGTCTGTTTTCACCCTATGTGTGGGAGCAGAGGTAACCCTGGACCATGGTAGGACTAACCTGGGATGTGCACTGGGCTCCCTGCCTGCGCACATCCTAGGTTAAATGCTCTGACGGTCCAAGGAAGCCTACCCCGGACCATGTTAGAGTGGGCCATTATATCTGATGTTCCGCTTCACCTAACCCCAGCTGATGGCCGGACCAGTTCCGGGTGGGCGTGGCAGCCTTATAGGCTGCTGCACCAGCCTGTCGGGGAGTAGGCAGGGCCACGCTGAGGAGCACGGGGGCAGGGTCATGCAGACCAACATCCACACATCCCCCACCCTCGCCACAGTCCTGGCTCCTGGAACATTTGTTCAGCAGTGGGGCTTATTCCTGCCTGAGGTGAGGGCAGGAGTAAAGTGTGGCGGCTGAAAAGCAGTCACATTTGGATCTGAAAAGAAATACTCTGCACATTCATTATTTTAATATACTTTGGGTATTTTCAGATACCAAAAATGTGAATTTGCTGTTGTTGCAAAGTTTTTGCTTCTTTATTTAATCAGTTCATTATCCAGTACTTTGGTATGAGCAGAACGAGTGAGGACGCAACGATAAAATGCAGAGAAAATGATTAAGTGAGAAAACAGCACAAAAATCCATAGGAACCCAAGATTCCTTAGTTTGGGTTCTTGTTGCATGGATTTGTTTCTTCTTAGGTCTGAATGTTCTGGGCACAAAAAAGCTGCTAATTGAAAGGACACCATTGCCAATGTTCATCAACACAATAGATCTCCAGCTGGTGTAAAGTCAATGTAGATCCATTGACCTCTATAAATCTATCCTGATTTATAGCAGCTGGGAATCTAGCCTGAAGACTTAATCAAAGTCAGTCTGTCTTGGTAGATTTCATTATGTTAATGTGTTGTAGGAAACTGTATAGTTGCCCACGGGCTGTAACCAAGACATTGACTTGGACTACACACTAGGCAGTGTTGTGTTGTGTGCTTTGCTTTCAGCTTGTATAAGTTCTCAGTTACATCCCTGTAGCCCAGGGCCTTAAAACCAAATTTTCAAGGACACATGATATTTTACTGCACTGCAGAGCTGGCTCAATTGTTTTCTAGCTAATTTAAAATTAATATTAATGTTGCTCTCGTTCTTCTCATGGAAAAAAAAGAATGTTGTAGTTAGTGAGCGTCATGCCCAATTGCTTTACAATTATATTTTCTAAGCAGATATATTAAAATAGCATCTCTTGTTCTCCTTGCTCTGGTTAAGGATCTGTCGGGATTTCCATTATGAACCTGTAATTCTGGGGATTTATAACTTTTACTCACCCATAAAAAATTGCTGCAGGCTGCAACTTGGCATAACAAGGTCCCAAGTCATGAGCAAACTTGCTGGAACAAATTCACAAATATGTTTCTCTTCGCCACACTTCAGTTACTTTTTGAAAGTCATGAAAAGCTTTGAAATTTATTTGGTTGAATATTAATCCATAATGTAGACTAATTGATTTCCGCCCAATAATTGTAAAGGCTCCTTTGTTGCTGAGAACTGTTGCAAGACGTTGTGCTGAAAAATTAAAATCTTAAATTTAATTTCATTGGTTGTTTTCTAATGTAAGGATGGCCCAGTTTAACCAGCTTTAGCATGGGTTACACCAGATACTGCTGTCACTTAGAATAAAGCCACCAGATGTTGGCATGGTCTGGCTCCTGAACATGGTGGAGACTAGTCCAGCCCATGACTAGGGGACATCCCCAACTCACAGCCCAGGCTAGCCTCCATCACGGTCGAGAAACATTAGCTGGACCTGAAGTAAAGCGGGCTATCATGTCTAATGGCCCACTTTACTTATCACGGTCTGAAATGGTGGTGGGGGCTGGGTGTCATGGTAGCCACCATAGCTGCCTGTCAGCTGGGGGTGGCACGTTCCATGTAGCATGAGGGTGGAGCTGGGCAGACACACATCTATGTGTCTTCCTGCCCCTTCCCCAGCACAGCCGCCATCATTTCTGTTTGTTGGCTGAGCCTATTCCTATCCAGAGTGATGGCTCCATCCACCACAGCTTTCCCACTGTTTTTGCCACTTCCTGTTATTTTTTACAGGAAGTTGAACGAGTCTGCTAGAGGCCAGCCCCAAACCCCATGTGTGCCCTGTGTGCACCCTGGGAGCTGTGGAGATGAAAATGTGCTTGCTAAGGACTGGGGTAGTGCTGGAAATTGTCATAAAAGTGCTGTAAAACTACCTTAAAGCTCTTGTATAAGTCCTGGAAAGTGAAGGAAAGTCCCACACAGTAACAAAAATGACAAAAAGTCCTGGAAAGTGATGAAAACGATGTAAAAAAATGGTGGAATTGTGGCATCACTGGGAACTGATGAAATACCGATGGACACTTGCAAGCACTCCTGAAAAGTTTTTATTTCCTTTGAGAGATATTTCACTCAGGAAGTCAATTTTCCAATATGGAAAACCAATAAATAGGTGTCGGAAGTCAGTATATTTGCTATAAAGTTGAAAAATTGCTATCATCCAGAAGTCAACATTCTGGAATTGGAAGTCGACATTATGGGATGTTGGGTACCTGAATTGGGTTCCAATTGGTAGGGATGGGAATTTTGGTTTTGGATAAAACCGAAAGTACCTGAAAATGGCCATTTTGCATTTGTCGAAGCACCCCGTAAGAAGATGAGGACACATTTCATGGGATTGAACAGCCACACTCTATTAATTTTAAACCAACAAAAAAGGGGAAAGGGGCAGCCCTCCTGCTTCCCCCTTTAAACTGGGGTCCTACCTTTTAGTTAACTGTTCTCCACCCTGGACCCACAGGAGGTTCCCGTCCCCACCATCAATGCCTTAGCCATCCAGCCCTTCTTATATTCTTATGTTAAGTCTAAGGGAAACCTCCTGTGGCCTATCTCCCAAACTTGTAACTTACGCCCTGCCCCGATGGCCGGGTTTCCCCAGGCTGGGGCGGGTTGTTCGTACCTATACCCTTTTGGGGTTAAACAAGGGTGAGGGCACCGTTACTTACTGCTTGGCACATGGTCCTCCCAGCAGGTCCGGCCATTTGCCTCTCACCCTTGGGCTGACCATACATTGGGCCAGACTGTGAGGCTATGCCTGGCCTGCCCATCTCTTAGGGAGATGTTTTCTAACCAACCTATGCTAACTGTTATAACCTTTAAACAATTATCTTTAATCCAGTCCCCCGCCAAGAGTGCGACTTTTCAGGCCTACCACCCGCAAGATGCTCCATCGCACCCTAGGACCGAATCAGCAGGACACTCCGGGAAAGGCGAAAAACCCCTTGCCTTTCATTTGCCAATTAGGCTTGGGGAAAATTCCTTTCTAGTTCTAACTGGCCACCAGTATTAACTCAGAGTGATGCAATTAAAAGGGGGTGGGTGGGTGCATGACCTTTCCCGCTCGCCGCCACCAACGCAGTGAAGCAGCAAGCAGGGAAATTCTAAAATGGCGCCTGGGAATCCCAGCTCTCGCGGGAGTCCCGAGCGTTCCCCTCAGTTGCCGAGGTGACCGCTCAGCCCCCTTCCTGTCCTTAAATGCCGCCCTCAGTGGCCTAACCTGTCCTCGCCTCCTTCCTCCAGTGAGGGGTGGGCGCCGCCAAACCCCCGCCACAGCTAGCGCGGAGGGGCAGTAATCCAAAATTTCTGTTCTTTTTAGGTTTCGGTACTATCGGATCTTTTGAATTGATTTTTGTACCGGATTTTTAACATTGCAGTTTGTCTCCCATTGAAAAACCACTGTTAAAAATTCAGTACAAAAATCAGTGCAAAAGATCTGATAGTACCGAAACCAAAAAAGAACTGAAATTCATGAGAACCGAAACTGAAATTGACCGAAACCGAAATTTTGCCCAGAGTCCCATCCCTAGCAATTGGTACCTGATGTCGGCAGGTTAATTCAGGTACTGGCAATTCAATGGGTTACCTGCAGCTTTCGGCTCTAGTTAAAACAAAGCAGTGATAAAACATTAGCTGATTCAGTAGTCCTTCAAGAACGCCAGTATTTTAAAAAGTGCTTCTAGAATGACACTATTTAAAGTAGACCCACCTAGAACAAACACTCCAGCAGAATTTGACCTGAGTATAAAGAAACCTCTTGCAGGTCTGCTAGTTGTTTAGCTTGCACATTTTGAACTGATTAACAAAACTGAGGCTGCTTTTAGATAGAACCTATCTCACACAGTTTTCTTGAAACAAATGCCAATTCGAAGCATGTCTAAAAAAAACCCTTATGTTTGTTTATGTAATTTGTGGGAGTTTGCAGCTTTGTGAAACCTCCAGAATCTAGCTTTTACAAAGTCATACAATGAAATTGCATGTTCTCTAGGGAAAGGGAATATCTAAACAGTACATGCACCAGTTTTACAGTCATCCACCTGCCATATTGAAACCTCCAAGTCCTGGCTAGAGTTGGTTGCCCACTCCAGCAAGGGATCACTGGTAACAACAGAATCCCAATACTTGCTATGCTACCATGAACCCACGTGACAGCATATGCACAACTTGACAGCGAGGCAGGGTGGGATAGCCCACCATGGACACATTCGCTGAATGTCTAAATGCTGCCTCAAACAACATGCTTTGAGAACAGCACAAAAATAGGAAACAATTTATGCTGGACTCTTTTTAAAGAAAGAATCTATGCAATTACAATGCTTTATTTAGTCAGGATGCAAATGTACATTTTTTGCATAACCTTAATTAAAATAAAGCGAATTGACATGCAGTTTAAATTGGGCATTATCCCGGTCAGGTCCCGTGTTATCACAGGATGACATGGAATGACAACCCCAGGATCAGCTATTTTCTCTATTTCTGGGGGCCCTTCAGTAGCCCGCATTTTCACCACAACAGGGTTCAGGGCCCTCACTTCCTCCAAAAGGGTCCCAAACATGTCCAACTCTAGGGCCCCATGGAGGGTGCCTCCTTGGAGTGGGGTCACAGGATTGGGATCACAAGGGCCTCCGCACTTTACCTTCATCCTGGTCCATGAATATTCTAAGGTGGGTCCTGATAAAGCACATTGCCAGACTTTACTATGGGTACTGGACTTCCCCCAGTCCAATTGAGGTCCATTATACTAAAATTGTACTGTATTCAGTTTTAACAGGCTGTAGAATTTCATGTTCATGAAACAACTTTTTTATGTCTAATTTTGTTTAGTAAGTGGGGTTTCCTTGTACCTTTCCCCTTATTGTTAGCTTTCTGTAGGCAGACTCCTTGTAACAGTGTGTTCAGATTTAGCACTGATGAGCAGATTAAAAATAGGTAGATGGAAAAACAATAACAAAAGGGTATGACATGTTTCTCAGGAACATGCAACTTTAACAAGCATTTGTCAGCTGTTTACAGTTCTTTGTTAACTAGACTGTTGGTGAGAATTAAATGCTCTCCTGAGCTCACAGTTGGCCCGGGGGAAGCTGCTAATTGGACAAGTGGAGGTGTAAGACTAAAGAAATATGTTATCACTTGCACTAGAGTTCCTGCAAAATGCATCACAGGTAAATCAACAGGAGTTAGAAAAGCATTCAGGAAAATATACACAAACCCATTAGGCACATGATGGATTTTCTCCAAGTGAAAGCAAAGTATTAAGTAAGCCTCTAACTTTCTGTGCTTATATTCCATACTATCAAACATCTGAAATGTTACAGCTAAGTTATCTGAAACAAATTGATCTGGTGGGTTTTTTTGTTTTGTTTGTTGAGCATCTGTTTTTACCAGAATACATGCTGCGGGGATCCTCCTTCCCATCTCCCCCCCCACTTGGACTTACCTGCTTGCGGGTAGTGCTGGGGGGGGCTGGTCTCCTTGCCACCGCTGCCGGCGTTGTCACCGCCGCCGCTGCCACCTTCATCCCTGCCGCTGCTGGGTCTGCCGCCGCTGCTGCTTCGTCCCCGCAGGATACCTGCGGGGACAAGAAGAACAAAAAAACTGTGAGTTGGGGGCAGGGGGGGGAACGCAGAGGGCAGCCACGTGGGCTGTCCTGTCCCCTCCCCCCC
>QEPC01004642.1:1259-26669 GCA_003113815.1 Sphenodon punctatus | reverse complement strand
AAAACTTTTTTGCTGGGGCAGTTTTTTTACATTGCAGCCATTTTTAAATGGCTGCAATGCAAGAAAAATCCGGTACCCCGGAATCCGGTACCCGGTCCGGATTACCGGGTCGAATCCGATAATGCCGGTACGCCCGGTACCGGCATTATCGGATACCGGATTCTACCGGTTTCCCACCCCTACCATGTAGCCTCTACTCACATGGTTCAGTGGATGAACCCAATGCATGGGGAGACACTGCTCGGCACGCAGCCTCCACCCCCATGACTCACAACTACAGCAACATCTGGGTACAGGAAGCCACCCCTTGCTCTGTTTTTCTTCTGTTTTCTTTGGGTCTTTTTTGTTGTTTGTTTTTTGCTTTTTGGAGCACTGCAAGAGTGAAAGTAGCTGGTTAAAAGACAGGAAAGAAAGAGTAGGAATAAATTATCATTTTTTTAAGTTGGAGAGAGGTAGGTAGATAGGTGCCTCAGTCATCACTGTTGAGACCAGTACTGTTTAACATATTCATTAATGATCTGCAAAAGGAGATAAATAATGAGGTGGCTAAATTAGCAAATGGCACCAAATTATTCAAGATAGTTAAGACCCAGGCACACTGTGAGAAACTACAGAGGGATCTTGCATGCCTAGATGAATGGGAAATAAAATGGCAAATTAAATTCAATGTTGATAAGTGCAAGGTGATGTACATAGGGGAAAATAATCCTCACTATATATACACAATGCTAGGTTCAAATCTGACTGTAACCACTCAGGAGAAGGATCTTGGAGTCACTGGGTATCTTTAGATAGACCACCCCTGAACCTGCTCTGGGGATGGCCAGCCCCACATCCCCCATGCATAGTCCCAGCACCGCCGGGTTTAAATCCACCCAGCTCGCACTTGGCCCGTGTGGTGCTGCCTCCCTCCTGCACCATAGAGCTGTGGGTGGATTGGCTGCTGCTCTAGGCTGCTGCCTGCAGCTCTGTGGTTTTGCCAGGGCAACCCTTGCAGCAGCCCACCATCCTAATAGTAGCCACCCTGAGTCTTCGGAGAAGGGTGGGGTAAAAATGTAATACATAAATAAATAGATGGTCCTCTGTTCTGCCCCAGGCCAGTGCTTCGGGTTTTGGTGGCTCACTCTGCCTGCAGTACTCCAGGACATTATGGAGCTCCACCAGCAGAGTTGCCCCAGAGCACAGACAGCATGCCCTGCCTCTGCTCTGGGTCACCCCTGGGTGGGCCAGCTTTAAACAATGTGCACGCAATCTGCAGACATACCTACTACGGGGAATGTGCTATGTCTCACACCCATTGATTTTTATTTTTTTTTCAAAAGCCAGGGCGTGGCACACAGAGAGAGGCTTCCTCACTTCCCCCCCTTTCTCAGTAAAGTGAAGCAGGAAGAACCTGACTGAGAGAAGCAGCGACTGGGTGAGTGAGTCACCCCAAGGAGCACACAGATTGGAGCCGGATCTGGGATCAGCATCTTGGAAAGTCCCAGAAAAGACAGGGAAGTTCACTTCTGGGATGGATTTTTTTTCCCCCTCAGGCATCTGGGCTTTTAGGATCTGCACACAGGGAGAGCTCTTGGCTGTTGGAAAGAACAGCCCACAGTAAACGTTTGGCTGTTTCTTAACTACATTGGCCACAAAGGAGATTTTGCAAGTACTGTTTTATTAGGCCCTTTTCACACAGACACTCTAACACTGATAAAATGAGTGTTACATGTTATTATACATGTTGCAGGGCTGTAGGTGGGCTCTTTGGGTGCCCTGCAACATGTATAAACAAATGTAACACCCATTTTATCAGTGTTTGAGTGCTTGTGTGAAAAGGGCCCTAGAAAGTAGTTCCAATTTCAAGGAAGGTTTAAAAGTTTGAGTTTAGACAGTTTTAATTGTGGTGCCAACTTTTTAATTTACCAGACTTAATCATGTAGTTTATATTTTCATGTGTTACAAAATATAATCCAGAATCTAGGATTAGTGCTGGATAAAAATGTCAGATTCTTTTGCCAAAATGTTTAGCAGCTATTTTAAAATACAACAAATGAATTTTAAAAAGCATATTTACATTTATTATCTACAAAAAAAAAATGGGGGGGGGAAATAGCTCAAGTGGTAAGAGCACATGCTTTGCATGTATAAGGTCTCAGGTTTAATCCTTGGAATCTCCACCTCAGGATTCCTGGTAGCACACCTGGGGGAGGCCCCACAGGCAGCACACCAGGATGGCCTCTGCCAGAGACCCTGGGAGAGCTGGATTTGGACCCAAATTTGAACCCCTACTGCTGTGTCAGGTTGTGACAATACTGGGATAAGCTGGACCATTGGTCCAACTCAGTTAGACAGATTAGTTTAAAATCTGGAAATTACTGGGGAGGCCACATTTGAAGTGACTGGGGAGGCCACATTTGAAAATCTGTTCACAGCTCTTCTCATCCCATCATGAAGTAGCTGATATTGCAATGGAGAAAATAAATCATATGGCAATAGGAGAGATCTAGGGAACTGAGGATAATTGTTGTTCAAAAAGACTATCAGAAGTACATAAAGTCTCTGTTCTTTTAAAAAAAGCAGGGACTAAGATCCACGGTGAGAGCAAAAAATAGACCAAATTCAAGACTCGCAGATATTCAAGAGGGGGTAGATATAAAAGCAATATGGAAAAGCTGAGTGTGACAAAGAAATGACACATATTCATCACCACAAATATAATATGAAGAATTCCAGTTTTTGAGGAGTTGGCAACTAGCCAATGGTATCACATTCAAGAATTTGAGAGAAATAGTATTGAGCAACTGGAAAGTCAACATCAGGATTGGAAACAACATCTGCCATAGTTAATGCAAAGAGATTGCTGGCTTTGTGATAGATGTGGCAAACTTTCTTTTGTGAATTGGACTACGGAGCCACATGAAGCATTTTGTGGGTTGCCAATGTCATACTCCTGCACAAAGTGACAGGAAAAATTAATAGTTAGGAAAGGCAGCAGAAATTGATGGTGTATCAAGAGTTTTCAGAGCCTGGCAAACATTTGAAAAGAATATTGGTGGGGAAGGATACAAGAAGAGGAGGTAAGTGTAAATGGGCTTGTCATGGGTGTTTTTACCCCATGCCCCATCAGCAATGAAAGAGTTAACCCAAGGCTGGCCAGAAATAGTAGGGACTATGGCCGTTTTGACATGGCGCTGCAGGTGGGGGGGTGCGTGGTCGCGCCGGTGCATGGTCGGTGGGTGGGCAGGGCATGTACATGGCCGCACACACATCCCCACTCACTCCCCACTCATCCCCATGCATAGAGCAACCTCCATTTCCCCTGGTTGCTCTGTGCATGGGGATGATTCGCGGGGTGTGTGTGAGTGGGGATGCGTGTTAGGTGAGAGCACACACGCCCCCAACTCACCGCACACGCCCACATCACATCCTTCACATGGATTGCGCCCGCTCATTAACACAAAGTTTTCCGAGTGTACGTGAGTGGGAGAGGCCCATGTAAAAAGGACCTGGGTGTAGCAAGACAGGGATCTCCAAGCCCTCAGGATCTCAGTTACTGGGGAAGATTGGCAGAAAAGGGGCCACGCCTTCTGCCTCCGCGTTCTGTCTGCTGACCCAAGAGCAAGAGGCCACAGTGAAATCGTGGGAGCTACCAGTCAAAGCAGGGCTTGGTGCAACTCCACTGAGGGATCTGTGGCCCAAAGCAGGACTTGCTCCAACGTTAATAAGGAATTATTAGCAGTGCTTGACAATCAGTGCTTGAAACCCTGTTGCAGAGAGGCCACATGACAGAATCCCACACCTGAAAGTCCCACAATTAGGGAGAGCTTGGAAAGGCCTATATGGACTACTTTGGTTTTCTGTATGCCTTTATGTATGTTATGTGTGTCAGTAGTAGGCTGTTGTGTCCAACGAACTTATTAAGAAGAGTGAGCACTAACTTGTTTGTACACGTTTGAAAGGGCTGGATCCTGCAGTGACTTACCATGCCAGAGAGGGGAGCCTTTCACAGGGCCGTTCTGCCTTTCTCAAATCCATATAATTTCCAATGCTCCTTGTAGAATCTAAAAGTAATTGTAATATCACCGGGTTGCAACTCAGCTGAAAAAGAAAAAGTTTCAAATGTAAAGCTGGATAAGACGTGTTAATCAGAAAAGTGTTCTAGTTAGATAGCTATTTAATATTTCCACAAGATAATTATGATTTTTTTTCTTCTTCCAGGGACATTATACATTTCAATGCTGTAAGAATGATTCCGACTCCCACTGCCTTCTTTTTTGTCTAAGAAGTGCAACATAGCTCACAGAGAATGACGAGTAAAAACTCCTGGCTGACCCTTTCAGCAGCACATGCGCTGTGTTACCCAGGGCAACTGCAATTAATTTGCGCAGTGATGTGTTAAGGACCAAGTCAGCAAGGAGGGTAAAGTTTTCATTAACAAATTCTCTTTCCTTGTCCAAGGATAAAGAAGAATGGCATGAAATTAACCCTTTTAGTAATATAAACATTATTGATTTGTAAAATCTGTTTCGAGCAGATTTTCTTTCACTCTTTTCAGATTGCAATGCATGTAGTTAAACTAGAGAGCTTTGCTCCACATGGCACAGATAAGTAAATATTACAGCCTGTAGGATAGGCGAGTGGTCTGACCACAACAGGAAGAAAAAAAAATTTCCAAATAAGGGTTAAATGAACATTTGAAGTGACCTGGGTATTAATGGAAGTTTTGGGGATCCAAAATCTTTGAATTCAAAATTTCAGACCCCTGGGTGAACTTTGTTAGTGAAATTCACAGTGAGATTATCGGGGGAGGGGGGAGGCGGTGTCTGGGTAGTTGCATGGGGCATTGTGAAAACCCTGCTGCATGTCTTTTTTTGTATGCCCTTATTATTATCAGGTTAGGGAATGGCTACTGGCTTCTGTTGTTAATGTTATTCCTCTTTTGTAGTCAGCATGATATGTGAATCCATCTCTTAGCTGACAATGATTCAGCTCTGTCCTTACTGGTGGGAAATAGGGATGGGCGAACGCACTTCGGAAGTTCGGAGTTCAGACCGAACTCGATCAGTTCGGTTAACTGAACCGAACTTCCGAACCGAAGTCGATTTTTGAACCGAACATAATTTTCGAACTCGGTTCTGTTTGCCCATCCCTATAAGATAATATTCCATTTAGTTCAATGGGGTTTGAATTTCTGAACTTTGTTCGGAAGTTCGGAGTTCGGACCGAACTCGAATAGTTTGATCGACTGAACCAAACTGAATTTCCGAACTGAACTGAACTGAACCGAACCGAATTTCCGAACTCAGTTCTATATGCCCATACCTAGTGGGAAAATTTTGTTATGCTGTATTCAAGGTCAAGAAACTCACAATTATATATCTTTAATGTGTTGTTTAATTATTGCCTTAGATTTTCATTGTATTCTTTATATTATATTTTACATCTATATATTTTATATTCTACTATTTATTATTATTTTATTTTATTTCACTTTTGTGCCTCTTTTTGTGATAGCTTTGGCTGACACAACTTATTTGATGATGACGATTGATGATTGATTGATGATGATTTGATGATGGAGCATTGCTAAAAAAAAATTTAAAAAAATCCAAAGTTGGAAGTTCATCACCAAATCAAAATTAAGAACTATAAAAGTAATCAGTCTTGGAATTTAAGAAGCAGAAAAAATGGAAATAACCAATGTGTATGTGACTATACTATTCAAATTTGGTTAAATCAAATTAGAAAAAGCACTAAAAGAAACTGGGCTGTTTTCTAACTTGAAAATCAAATTTGAAAGTTGATTTCCATTAATAAATCTTCCAAAGGTAATTTCAGACGTGACGGGCCCTTCGGCCTGCTATGCTGAACCACTGTCCGGGATCCGTTTCAGATCCTGGACAGGAATCAGTCCAGCCATCCTTTAGACGTGCCGGCCTGATTCCTACAGGGGATCTGGGAGGGGGCAGGACTGCACTGCGTGGCGCGACATGTGGTCGCACAGCCCCGTTCCCCACGCTCCCCCAGCCACCCGCCCTCCAGGACACGGGAGGGTGCAGCAGCCAATCCGGCTGCTGCGCCTGATCCCGTCCTGTGGTCGGGACCATGATCCAGGCCAGCAGAAGGTAAAAGACGTTACCTTCAGATGATCCCGGATCGTGGCCAATCCAACCACAGTTGGGGCCCGATCCCACCACGATTCTGGACCTCTGGGCGTCTGGAGGTCCAGAATCGTGGTCAATTTGTTTACCTCCCAGGGTTCACTGTGGTGAACATCTGACAGGGAGCAAATAGGTGTTACGGGACAAATGGCCACCACAGGGGATTCACTGTGGTTGACCATGGTCCTGTAAAGTCTGAAATTATCCCAGGTGTCTCTTCATACTAATTTCCTCTTTTGTATTTGAGTCCTGGTTGGCTATGGATGGAGTGAGAACAGACAATGTCCTGACCATGTTATAAGGAGGTTGGGCTGGCACAGAGAGAGATCCAGGATCTTCTGCACTATGCACAGTTGTCCTTGCTAATTAACCACCAGCGGCCTGGTACACATCCTGAGTTTGGCTGTGTTTGGTAGAGTTGCTTCATATGGGCTATCTTGTGCCAGTGATGCCTCAGACTGACTGCATATCATTCTACTGACTGAAACCCGGGTCTCCAGCAGGATGTGGTAAGTAGTGTCCACTGAATGTGACAGCTACCTCGCTAGACTGTGGTGTATGCATCTAGAGCTTCTGTTCCAGCCTTGTATTTTACCCACTCTTTGGATCTCAACTCTCAGCTTTTGACCCAGCTTAGCATCTGGTTTTGGATTTTATCTCTGTTCTTTGATATAATTCAGTTCTGAGGGTACAGTATCCTGGCTTGGACTACAGATAAACCATTGTCTCCTGGCATGTCCTTGATCTTCTTCAAGTTGATGATGTGGTTTGACCCAGTCTTGGCTACAGGTCTGACTTAGGTCCCGACTAGGGCTGAAAGTGAAATTTTCACCCAGTTCTGATTCTGTCGAAACCTCTTTGAATGTTTAAAAATGTTCTCTCAAGGAAAAAATCCCAAACCAGCCAAACAACTAAAGATTTATTACAGATCAACAGAAATCAAACACAGTGTTAATCAGACCTACCCGAACTTTTAAACTAAGTGCATAAGAGTTTTAAATTGACTATAAAAGCATTATAAGTAAAAGCTCCATAGGCATTGTCTGCCATAAAGAACCCACTAGATACATGTTACAAAATTTAAAAGCCAACTGGTAAAAGTATTCAACAATATACTACTTTTTTTTTTTAACCACTAAAGTTGGTGTGAGCGTGAACCCTTCCCAGTTTGTACATATTGCTTGAAAACTACTGGTGAAAGAAATCTTCTTCTCAGCAAGGGTGTGTAATGTACAGCCAGGAGGCTAATAGTAATCGGGCAGATCCTACAATTACTATGAACTATGACCAGGGCCCCATGCAGTCTTCATTTCCACCATTGTCATCAGTGGTGGAAACACAGAATACACAGGGGCCTGACTATGACCCATTACTTATAGTCAATAAATAATAAAATGGTACAATAGGGATTGCGTGTTAACTAAGATACTCAGTAAGATCTTGTTGATTGACTTGTTCAAATATCAGATGAAATACTTTTTACTAGAAGATAAGTTCAGTGGGGAAACAGTTAGCACAGGAAAAAAGTGTCCCGGTGCACGGATGAGAAGGACAAGAATGTGCTGGTGCTAACTGTGTGAATGGATATGCATATCTGCCAAAGGATCACCCCACACTGGTGCTATAACTGTACAGGCACAAAAAGGCTAAAGGACAGCACCTGATGGATCGTAGCTGGGACAAGTCCAGGAGTCTATTTAGAAGCAGCTTTAGTTTGGCTAAGAGAAGGCTTGAAGGGGCTCTGGCAACTGACTGGGGAACAAGCTAGTGGAAATGAGATCTGCTGTCTGCAGAAGCTTCCAGGTTGCTGTGGAACTGGGAGTAGTGGCTGAGCTGGGGACCATGCAGCACCATAAACCCAGGTGGGACTTTTCATGTATTAGCCGAGAGGGGTCTATTTCTATAAAGGACCTAAGGACAGTAGCCAGCTCTCTGAAACCTTAACAGAACTGCTTGTAGACTCTGTATTGCTTGGGATGCTGTAAGGAGACATGGAGGCCAGAAACCCAAACTCAGGAGTAAACCCTGGGTGAAGTAAGATAATTACTACAAAGGTCTTAACGTGTTTATGTAGGGGGTGTGGCCTACAAGAGGTGTGCATTAATTGGGTATTTTCAGACGTGACGGGGGCCGATTGGCCCCGGCATGGAAACAACCCTTTGATTCCCCACCGGGGCCACCACATCACGGGCTAACAGACGCAGTGGCCGATCTCGGCGTGGAATCGGTGGAGGGGGTGGGGCTGCACGGTGCAACGTGCGGCCACACAGCCCTGCCCCCCCATGCCAGGACCTCCGATTGCATGGTAAATCTGATTCCCCGCCGCGATTGACTGTGGCAAACATCTGGGGGGGGGGAACTTCTGGTTCCCCAACAGACATTACGAGGCCATTCCCCACCACAGGGTATTGACTGTGGTTGAGCATGATCTTGTAACATCTGAAAATACCCATTGTTATTTTGAATAACTAAAACAAGAATGCCATTTTCATTTTTGTTATTGCAATAACAAAACAAAGCAAAAATAGTTCCTGAAATTTTAGGAAAAAATGAAAATTGGAGACATAATATCAGGCTGTAATGCCATTGTTTTTCATCTGATTTGCATGAATTGTAGACCGTTTTTACCCCTCACCTAGGTTATCATCCCTGTCATAAATACAGAAAGATTGGATAAAGGGTCCCAATTTTATAAGCAATTGAGGTTTCGTGATTTTAACAGAAGTTAGAGATTTAACAGAGATTAAAGAAGTTGTACATGAATTTCTCACTGTAGCTTCTTTGTTTTATGTCCAATATAGATGAACTTTGGAAAGACTGTACCCTTCACCCAAAGAATAATCTCTACCAAATTTCCAGAAATAGTGGATAAAAGGTCCCAATTTTTTAAGGCTCATGGTTTGTGCATGCATTTCAAGCTGTAATGCCTTTGTTTCCCATCCACTTTGGTTGTAATTTGGAAAGACTATATCCCTACCAAATGGGACTGTCTATGACAAATTTCAAAAAGATTGGATAAAAGGTCCCAATTTTATAAGCAATTGAACTTTTGTGATAATAACAGAAGTTGTGCAACTACAAGTCCTGAAACATTTGGGACAAAAACAAAATTTCAGGACATAACAACAGGACTTCATACAGCAAGGCAGAGGGGAGGGGGAATCAGCCCACCAATCAAGAGACATAATTGCCACATTCAGGTTATCCAATTGGCATCCCAAACACATCATGCAGCACTGCAACAGAGGACATAAGACAATCCCTTATTGACTCTTTCCTAAGCAGATGCTTCATGCTTCTCAGTAACAAGCAGGGGAATTGGGGTGGGCACAGCACAACATGAGGATACATGATTGACATTTCTGATGGCTAACTGGAATTACAAACCCATCTTGTACCACTGTGACAAACATAAGAGAATCCTTGGTATATTCTCTGGAGATGTTGCTCAGGCTTCCAAATTGCCAGTACCCAAACACTACAATCAAGGAGGCTTGGGGTAGGCATTGGGTGATTTCAGATGTTACGCCACCATGGTCAACCACGGGGAATCCCCCTATGGGGACTGTAATGGCGTAACGTATGTTGGGTCGAAAAGTGATTCCCACCAGATGTTCACCCCCGGCGGGAATCATTTTTTTGGCCCAATAGATGTGACATTACCATGGTCAACCACGGTGGGATTCACCATGGTTGACTGTGGTAATGCCATGTCTGCTCCTGGACCACGGCCCGGAATCGGCGGCCGTGCCCGCCGCCGATTCCAGGCCGTGGTCAATACCCTGGGGGATG
This sequence comes from Sphenodon punctatus, assembly GCA_003113815.1. Taxonomy (NCBI): domain Eukaryota; kingdom Metazoa; phylum Chordata; class Lepidosauria; order Sphenodontia; family Sphenodontidae; genus Sphenodon; species Sphenodon punctatus. Next base: position 16,731 of record QEPC01004642.1, on the reverse strand, counting down.
GGCAGGTGCTGTGGCCGCATTGGCCTCTGTGCCCACCCATCTCCCAGTGGGCAGGCAATCTTGGGAGCATGGGGGGGCGGTGCTGTGTGGCCACATGTTGCGCCGTGCAGCCCCGCCCCCCATTCCCCTCCAAAATCGACCGGCATGTCTGTTGACGGGCCGTTTTTATTCTGGATGGGAATCAAATGGTGATTCTGTGCCGGGACCAAGGGGTGCCCTGACACGTCTGAAATCACCCATTTGGGGAGCAAATATAAGCTTCTTACAAGCTGCACAGACCCCACCATGGCTAGATCTTGTGCAGCTCCTAGGCTGGCTCAGTGCTCTCTATGTGTGACTGTGTGTGTTGCAGTCTTCAGCCTCACTGCAAGTGTCCACAAAGGCAGGACTTTGCATCTACTTTCCTTCAATAATGCCCACACAGACTTTGGGGTACCAATGACTGAAACCTGTTTCTCCTCAGCTCTGCCCACCTTCTTGTGTCTTCTTCATCCTCCCTATAAGTGCTCCAAAAAGCAGATCTCTGCATCTAGTAAACCTCTATAATTGAAACAGAGACAACATCTGCAAGTGATTTAAGAACATTTGCAACTTCTGTTAAAATCGCAATACTTATATTGCTTATAAAATCAGGACCCTTTATCCAATTGTTCTGAAATTGGCAGGGATGATCACTTGGGTGAGGAATACAATGTCCAAATAGCATACAAATTAGATGACACATTAAGAAGTTACAGCTGGAAATCTGTTTCCCATTGAAACCAATGAAAAACAAAAATGAAAGTTAAAAAATAAAATGAAAGTTAATAACAACTTAATGAATGCAATTTAATAACAGAAACAAAAATAAAAACAAAAAAACCCTTTAAAACTTTTTGTGCACACTCCTATGGGCTATCTTAATTCCCAGAAGGGCTCTCCCTTAACCCCTGCAGGACATAAGACTTCCTGTTTTCTCCAAAGTACCTTGAGAGTGCCACAAGTACCATGGCCCCATACACTTTTCCTAATAGATATATAGATAGGAGATTTTTTAAAGAGTTGTTCACTCTAGTTGTAGCTCACTCTTGCACAGAAGATATGGCACCTAGTCATGAGGAGCAAGCATAGGTTTCCTTCTGATTAAGTTGATTATTAGCTGGACTTTGATCAGAAATGTTGAGGAGCAAACATAAGAGTGTAAAACACTTTTTGTTTTTTATGTCTTCTTAATTGCATCTGTCAAGTAACCAACTAGCTTAATAAAGGCTACACAAAGAGAAGGGACTAAGATGTGAAATCATCAAAGACATAAAGAAACAGAAGCACTTCTATAGGAAAAGAAAAAAAATTGACTTGGAAGATCAGACTTTAATCATATTGTGCTGTTTAATTTCCATCTGAAGTGCAGACTTGCCCCCCCCCTCCCTTTCTAGCATGGTATTTTATTATGATTTTAAGTCAGCCTGTGAATGTGATAAGATTTATCTTCAAGGTTAATTACTAGCTGAATGTTAGTTTTAGATAGATAGGATATTATATTTATCAAGAGGTGTCTTTAAAATCCATATTTATGGGTTGTATTGTATGATTTAATTGTATTTTGTTTGTTTAATCTGCTTTTGTTTGTTTGTTATTTTATGGTGAATGACACAGCCAAACCAATAAATATTTGAGTTTGAGTTTGAATTTCCATCACACGTTTATTTGGCAATTCAGGCTGAAGAAATATAGCAATATAGTGGGAGAATATGACATATTATGCACACACACAAGAACCTTCTTATGTGGTCACATTACAACTAGGGTTGAAACTCGATTTTGACGTTTTCTCAGTTATCGCTGAGAATCGCAATGCTTGTCTCATTTTAAACAACGAGACAAGAATAATCGAGAAAATTGCCATCTCTCAACAATATTCAGTCGAGAATCTTCTCGAATTACCCTTTATCGGATTTTCATTTATCATTGGATTGCCAGTTACCAAGTTACCATTTACCAGGTTTTTGATTAACATTTACCGGGTTGCCGGTGAGACAAATCCAGTAACCAATAAGCAAACACAGTAACCAATAAACCAATAACCATGCTATCTGTAAACTCCCAACTTACTGCAACCAAGCCAAGAATGTGTACCTGAGCCCTCGCATCCTCATGAATGTCACATCCCTTGTCTCTCACTTTGTTCCCCATTCTCTGTCTCCCCTCCCCCTGTCTTTAAATTGTAAGCTCTCAGGCAGGGACCGTGTCTATCTTATTCTTTCTAAAGCACCAGGTACATTGCTTGCAATAATAAAAATGCTTATAATAATAAACCAATAACCAATAAACACAGTAACAAACCAAAAAACACCAATAACCAATAAACCAATGACCAGTAACAAACAACCAATAAACCAATAACAAAAAAAACCCAAACCAATTAACTATTAAACATGTTAATAAACCAATAAACCATTAACCAATAAAACCCAAATAACCAATAAACTAATAAGCATGGTAATAAACCGATAAGCAATAAACACGGCAAATGGAAAATCACAGTAACCGGTAAACATGGCACATGGTAAATCGCAATACCAATACAACTGATAAATGGCAAAAATCCACAGTAACTGGTAAATGATAAACGGTACATTGCAGTAACTGATAAATCAAGTTTCATCTGAGATCTCGATTGGGGTTCGAAAAAGCTGCGAAATCTCGGCAGCAATTCTTGATTCTTGAAAAATTATCATGAGAATAAATTTGATTCTTGTTTCAGCACTAATTACAACCTTGATTTATACAGTCCCATGTTGCCATGCACAGGTCAGGGAGCGGAGGAGGGGACCCATCTGTGCTGCTACACTGCTGCTAAGAAGCTAAGGAATTCACGCAACTAAACTTCCCTTGCTTTATATCTGTATTTCTCAAACTTGGAGGGGGTAGCAAACACTTCAAGAGGGAAGGGTGTGAAAAAAAAATGCTGCTGCCAAGTCAGTAGCTGAACTCTGCCTGAAATACTGGCTGGCTCCACCTTGCTCACATATGTAACCTGATCTTTGATTGGGGTGCAGTCACCAATCAAAATTCAAGTGTCTTCTAGTACTATGAAATGGAGAACATAAATTAAAAGAGCCTTGGAGCCCCCACCTCAGTATATAATAACCAGAGTGTATAATAACCTTTGAGAAAGGGGTCTCAAAGCCACCTTTGATCTTTCTCCTCCTGTCCCATGCAAAGTAAAAGAACAATTAAGAAACTGCTCCAGTGTTTCACTTTGCCCAAAGAATTCCCATGTACTGTATATAGATAAACTCTATTTTGTTTTTAATATAGTAGCATTTAAATGACAGCAACAGAGTTGATCTTTCTTCCACATCAGTCATGAATTGTGACTTGCAGTATAATGGCAATGATGAGCTGCGTCTTGCATCCTAAAGTGAAACTTAATTGCACATATTTTTCATAATAAAAACACCTGCACCTGGGAGAACACCTGCAGTGTAAGCTGATTCCAGCTATGGTAGAACCTAAGTGAAAGTGCAGTTCATCTACGGTTAATATTTAAAGTCATAAATTGCATGTACCTTGGTGATGAGCCAATCTTTCTCAATTATAGTCCTACTCTCTTATTAGAAGCTAGATTTAATTTAAAAAATATGTCAATATATTTCTGTGTACAGTTCTGGTCATCACAATGGCATGGTGCAGGACACAATCTTCCCTCCAGGAGTGCCATGCCCAGATCAGAGAATTAGTATGGACCTTGCCACAGGCCATCCCCAGTGCTATGTGGAGTAGTTCTGGTCTCCGGCCTCCCCTTACAGCCAGCCTACTCCACCAGTTGTTCAAAGTCCTAATAGCAGTCTCTCTGGGCAGAAGCCATACATCCCTAGCTGGGTCTCCAGTACTCTGTCTCCATTACAGCCCCAGGGGAGACTCCATCAGCCCATCGCTCTCTGCACCTTTCTCCACTGGCCAGTCTAAGATGTCTGCACCAATTCACTTGTTCATGAATTGGGTGGGGACAAGGGGCAGGCTCCTCACCGCACAGGAATGGAAAGTGTTAACCCATAGCTCATTAGGAAGTATAACACCTGGGTGTATGGCCATGCCCACTAAGCTATGTAAGGAGAACAGACGCCACTCTTCTCTGCTGGTTATCTGCCTCTCTTGGCTAATCAGTCGCTTGCTTTCTAGCTCTTGAATGCCTGTTCTGTTGCCTTGCCTCAATGTCCCTCATCTGTGAGTGTACCATTGTCTGTCCTTGCTTGCTTGTACTGCCTTCTCTCCTTGTTACCAATGTCTAGTTGCTGTGGTGGCTAGTTAGTGTGTTCTCAGTTCCCTCACTCTACTCCATGTCCTGCATTGGTATCTGTGGCATAGTGGGTTCATGGGGACTGGAAAGGAGCCAAAATGGCCACCAAGCCCTAAGATGGCCGCTGGCAGGAAGACAATGTGTTTGGGGTGTGGCTGAGGGTACAAAGGGAAGTGGCTGAGCTCAGAACAGGGACACAGTCAGAGAGAGAGAGAGAGAGGGAGAGAGAGCGCGCGCGCCTGTGAAGAGGCTGACTGAGAGTACGGTAGCCCTGAAAGGGTAAATGGACTGAAAGTTGGGAACTCTGCCTGTATGTGGGTAAGCAAGAATAAGCTTAATCCTAAGAAATATATGGGAAATGTATAATGGACTGTTTATGCCCTCTGAAGCTCCTTTAGGTTGTTATATGGAATAAAGCCATTTGAGTTGATTCTTCTAAAGGCTGTGTGATGTTTGGCCTGGATCCGGTAAAGACATATGCCTGGCAAGAGGCACCCTGCCACAGTATCCTTCCTCCTTTCTTCCTTGTACCCCATACCTTCCCCCTTCCACGTGTCCCTTCACTCCATTGCCCCCTCATCAGCGTTTTGTCTTCTTGGCTCCCTTTTCTGTTTATCTGCTATTCCTTCTCTCTGCTCTGAGCAGCCCACGGAAACAGATCAATCATTCTATGATGAGCCCAGGTCTATGCTCTGGCTGGAGCCTTGTTAACCAATCCTTAAATAAGCCTGAGAAAGACTTTCTATGTTTTACTCATGTTACTGCTCTCTTATTCCTGGATTCTTAACTCCCCCTGCTGCCCTAGACAGTTGTTGTCACACCCTGATTACTCCCCCCACCCTCTCTGGCAGACCAGGCTTCCTATATGGTGACTCCCTGCTCACACCGGTGCAGGTTTGATTATCCTCAGCCAGCTGCATCTCTTCTCCCTCAGGCTGCAGTATAGCAGGCCCAGGCTGCTTTTAGATGTGCGCAGCACACACGTGGTGTGAAATCACACCGCATGTAAACATCCTGCAGGCAACATCTCACGTGTTATAGCTGGTCGCGCATTTTTAAAACCATGAATTAAATACCTCAATATTGATTTCATGCCACGTGTGTACGGCGCACATCTAAAAGCGGGCTCAGAAGTCAGCCTCAGCTGATCCCTATAGCTCTGCTATCTACAATCAACACCTCGGAAAGGTACAGTAAACAAGAAAATCAGCACAGGAAAGAAACAAAATGAAGTGTGGTGTATTATGGCTTCCATGTGAGAAGAGACTCAAAATGGTAGGCAGAGACCAAGCAGTTGAGAATATATCTTGTACTGGACCACCTTCTGTCAGGAGCAATATTCAAGCCTGAAAGAACACCCTGGTGTGGCCCAAAGTTTCCTCGCTCTCTCCAAAAGAAGTTGTTCCACTAAAAGATAACTACTTTGTCTCCATTTCTTATGTTTGGAACCAGCACAGCAACCATACTCTCTCTAAACTAAAATTGGTAGGACTCCTCTGCTTTGAAAGAAGACAAGTGTGTGTGTGGGGAGATGTGTGAGAGGGGTGGAGACATGATGAAATGATCCAACAGAAGGTTTAAAATAAACCAAAGGAAGTACTTGTCCGCAAAATGTAATGCTGAGCTTTGGAACTCATTGGCACTGGATGTTGTGAAGATCAACTGTATAACTGGACTCAAAAAAGGGATTAGACAAATTCATGGGGGAGGTCCATCAGTGATTGCTGTACAATGAAAAAGCGATACAGATTTATGCTTAGGGGATCCTTAAATCTCTTGCTGAATGAAGCAGGGAGTGGATGACAGCATACCCTGCAACATTTGACACAGAAAAATAGGATACGTCATTTCACCTGTAATGTGCATACATTTGAATGTGCTTATGGAAACTTGTAACAGCCCACATACTAACCTGGGGACTGAACTGGGGGACAAGGGTGTCTATGTGAGAGGCTCTGTGTACACATAGGTTTGTATCTGCAGGACTGAAGGTTCAAGTTACATCTCAGTCTATTAAAAAGTCAAAACTCTCAAATGTGTTCATTGACTTTGGCTTTAAAGTTTTAGTTTTAAATATTCTCAGAAGGCCTCAGATGGAAGCAGTGACAGTCCCTTTAAACAACCTAAAAANTCCGCTCCCATTGCTGTGCCAGTGTGGAGGACCTGAGGTGGCTGAAACAGGAGGAGGTGGTTAGAGCACAGGTAGCACTTGACTTGTGCTGAATCTGACCGATTGCGGCATAGATCATTTTTGAAAGACTATGCCATGGCTGTGATGGCAGCGAAGGCTTTCTTTGCTGCTATCATAGCGTCTGCAAAGTCTTGTCCAGTAGAGTTTTTCTGGGTGGTGAGAGGTCTGGTTAATCCGTCCTGTCTCCACCAGGAGTTGGAGTCATCTAATGCCTGCTGTGTCATTTTTATTGATTACTCTGCAGACAAAAACGCTGATATTCACCATGACTTTGGTATGATCGTTTCTATGGCAGGGTCAGAGTTTGAGGCTCTGGAGGTACAGCCTTGTCCTTTTTATATGGATCAACTTCAGTTGTTATCACCCACCAATGCAGAGGATGTGCTTGGGGCTGTGTGGGCCACTAGTTGTGAATTAGATCCATGCCCATCCTGGTTGGTGACAGCCAGCCAGGAGACATTAGGGCCACTGCTGGCTGGGGTTGTCAACGCTTCCCTTCGGGAGAAAGGATGTCGGACTCAATTAAGATGGTGATTGTCTGGCCTCTGCTCAAGAAACCATCCTTGGACGCTGACTCCCTTGCCAGCTATCAGCCTGTCTCCAACCTTCCCTTTTTAGGGAAGGTTATTGAGCGGGTGGTGGTGCGTCAGCTCCAGGCTCATCTGGATGCTATTGGATTCCTGGACCCCTTTCAGTCTGGCTTTCTTCCTGGATATGGCATGGAGATTGGGTGTGTGGCCTTGGTCAATGATCTAAGCTTGGAGATTGACGGGGAATTCCACCCTGTTGAACCTATTAGATCTATCAGCGGCTTTTGATACTGTTGATCATGAGGTGTTGTTAACTTGACTGTGGGACCTGGCAGGGTGCGCGGGACCACTCTTGAGTGGCTTCGCTCCTTCCTGTCGGAGAAGTCTCAGTGGGTGGTGATGGGCGATTGCTCATTGTTGCCTTCTAATCTCCCTTGTGGGGTCCCACAGGGTTCCATCTTGTTCCCCTTCTTGTTCAATGTATACGAAGTAGCTCATTCGGAGGTTTGGAGTGAGGTGTCATCAATATGCTGATATAACCCAGCTCTACCTCTCTTTTTCATCTGACCCAAGTCCTGCAGTATATCTATGCCTACATACTGCATGGCTGCTGTGGTGGACTGGATGAGGATAAGTTGACTGAGGTTGAATTCTGACAAGAATGAGGTGATGATGGTTGGCTGACCTTGTGACTTGGGGAGGATTGGGAACCTGGTTATTGATGAGGTCCAACACCCCTGATCACTTAGGTTTGCAGCCTTAGAGTGCTCCTGGATCTGTCGCTGTGCCTGGAATCTCAGTGGCCAGGAGCGCTTTTCACCAACTCCATCCGGTGAGAAGGCTGCAGCCTTTTCTTTCTGATTCGGATCTGGCAACCGTTATCCATGCCTTCATTACCTCGAGGCTAGACTACTGCAATGCTCTTTATGCGGGGCTGCTCTTGAAGACTGTTTGGAAGTGGCAGCTCTTACAAAATGCAACGGCCTGCTCCGTACGTGGACGAGTCACTGGGAGCACATAACACTGGTACTCCGGGTCTGTACTAGTTGCTTATTGTTTTCTGGGCGTAATTCAAGGTGCTGGTTTTGACCTTTAAAGACCTAGATGGCTTGGGACACACTTATCTGAATGATTGTCTGGCCTTCCACGTCCCATCATGGCTTTTGTGGTTGGCTAGGGATGCCTGTCTGGAGGTTCTGGTTTTGAACTTGGCCTCTATGACAAAGAGGATGTTCTCGGCCGCCGCTCGACAGCTGTGGAACTCCCTCCCCTGGGAGGCTTGAGTGCCTTTAGGAGGCAGTGCAAAATGATTTTGTTCACGAGGGCGTTTGGCTGTGGGAGCTAGCAGAAAGGAGAGCTCTGGAGAGATAGGGGTGGACTAAGAGTTGGGGGAACTGGGGTGGAGATAGGGCTTGGGGATATTTTATGCTTTTGTATTTATATTTGTATGTTTTAATATTGTAAGCTGCCCTGAGCTGCCTTTGGCGGGAAGGGTGCGGTAAAAAAATAAATATATAATATAATAATGCAACAAAAAAGATTATCCTAGAGAGAGAGTACACTTGGTGCCTGCCTGTTGCAGTAGTGCTCTCCCTGGAATGCAAAGGAAGGGTAAACGGTGTAGTTTATCCCATGGCAGCATGCAAAATTACCAAGCATTACCAGCTATGTAGCCACTCTGGCAGTGAATGTAACAAGCTTGTTTTGTATTAAGAGTCCTCTGTTTAGTGCACCATCAGCAAAAGAACTGAATGAAGCTTGGTGCTCTTGCGTGTAGCATTTGATTAGCTCTGCCAGTGGCTACTAGTGTTGCCGTAAATTTCACCAGGGCGTGGAAAAGAGCAAGTTTGTTTTGAGTGGCAGGAGATTCCCGGTTACAATCCTTCAGCAGCCCTGGACTCTTAATACATAAACAGTGGCTATTTTTCGACAAATGTGGTACTTTTTGATTTTAAGTAGGCCAACCTTTGAAGAAATTCTCTACTAGTTTCTCAGAACTGCAAGAAAGATCCAACTTGGAGGGAAGAGTGACCAACAGTGTTCATGATTTGATTGAGAAATTAATTAACTTTTGCCCATTAACTCTCCTGCCCCTCCCTGCTGCTTCCTTGCTTCTCCAAGTGGCTGCAGGCCCCTGAATAATGCCGCAGATGCACTTTTCTCACCTAAGTGGGGTGGGTGGGTTGGGTTAGGGAGGGTTTGGCTATGGGTTATTTTAATCTAGGGATTTTATGTTGTTTCAATTATATTTTAGTTATGTATTTTAAAATGTTGTTAGCCGCCCCGAGATGCTTATAGCAGGAGGAGGTGGCATATAAATGTTAATAATAAATAAATAAGTCCAGTTTTATTTACAATCCCCCTTTGTCTCTCCACCCTTGTCTCTCCTAAGTTGTAAGTCTATCATTGTAAGTGTAAGTAACAATTGTAAAGTGCCAGGTACGTTGCTTGCACTATATAAATTAGGGCTCCAACCATTAATTGATTCATCAAACTGATTAATCGATTAATAGGTCTTAAACTGATTAACATTTGTCCCCTGATTAATTTTTTAGCTGCCAGGAACTTCTGATAGTCTGCATGATTTTTCAAAGCTTTTTTTAAGCTGCCAGGACTTTCCGGCTAACTCATGACCCTCAGCATCTGCCAAACCCCGCCCCCCATTGCTCAAGGGGATGTGTTTTCTGTGGAAGGCAGGCGTGGGAGAAGCGAAGGCAGCAACCGGCAGCAGCAGGTGTCCAAGACCACGAGATTTGCTTCACGGTTTGTTGCCGGGCTGGGAGGAGGGATAATGTCTGTGGATGAGGGAAGGAGTGTGTCCCTGGGGTTTCACCAGGCTGGGAGTCAGTGTGTGTCTGTGGGGCGGGAGGGGGAAGAGTGCATAACCAGGGAGCTGCTCAGGGAAGGGGTCTGGCTGTGCTTGGAGGTGGCGGCAGCCCACCCTGCTGCTTACAGTCCCGAGCGGGCTTTTCCAGCTGCACAGATTACCCAGGTAAAGTTGTGTGGGGCGTCCCCCCCCCCGACTCTTGAGCCTTGTGTATTGTGGAGGGGAGAGGTAAAGTGGGGGGCGAGGGGAGTGACCAGTGGGGCAAAAGGGGCAGGGAACAAGGGGCAACAATGAGGGAGAGGGTGAGGGATGACTTAAAATGCCAGAGTTTGTGACTAATGTGGTGGGATACAGTCACAGTTTTCTAACCATTTTCTGGTCTTTTACAATAAAACAATTTTTAAACTCAATCTGCAGTTTCTGTCAAGTTTACCCAATGTATGCAAATTACGGAAATTATGCAAACCATATGCACATTTTAATCAATGAATTCATTGACTAAAAGCCTACAGATTAATCAACTAAAAATTCTTTAGTCGGGTTGCAGGCCTAATATAAATACTTATTAACATCAACGTGTCACAGTCCTCAGTCCGGTATATACTTGAACATCATCCACGTATCAGCTCTCAGTTCTATGTGGGTCAGGGACGTAACCAAGAAGGGGGCCTGTGCCCCCACCATTAACTTCCCCTCTCTGTCTGGAATTGCTCTCCTAGTTGTGCTCTGCAACAAAGGAAAGTGCACCCCCATCTGGCAGACCTAGGTTACGCCATTGTGTGGGTGCCTGATTAAGCAGGCCCGTCTCAAACCCTTCTCTAAATGTGCCTCATAACGCAGGCTCCGTGGTTCCTCTTACCGAGACCCCCTGCCAAACAGTTCCCAGGACTGGGGTTGGTTCCCGCCCTTTTCTGCTAGGGCAGAGTGTTACGGGGGTAGGGGTAGGTGGAAGTGGTAAGGGAGAAGCAAGGGGGGACACAAAGGGGGCTGGCACGGTACACCCTCCGAGGCAAAGACCTGCGTGGTAATAATTCCCTCAGGTTGTCGTATGGGTTTTCCCTCCAAACTAGGGGGCAACCTGACTCATCACAGGGAAGGAGAGGAACCAATGGCCAGAGGTTAAGAGAAGAAGGACACACAAAGCAACACAGACTGTACTTACTCTCTCCGCGGGGTCCAGGGCACCGTGCTGGAAGGGTGGGGGGAGGGAAAGGGAAGGGGGCTTTTGGGGTGCAAGGATGGGGATGGGGAAGGGAGTCAGGAAACCGGAGGGGAGAAGGACAGACTGCCAGGGATACTGGAAAGGAGATGGGTACACACACACTCGTTGGTGGAGGGGAGGGAAGGATTCACTCACAGACTCTCTGATCACAACGGGGGAAGCCCAACACACACTCGGTACAACAATGGAAGGAAGGAATACACGAAGAGGGGGAAACAGACAATACCACAAGGACTCTCTCTCTCTAACAACAAGGAACCATAGAACAAGGGGCCAGCCTCACTTGCAATTACCGGTGGGGTTCTGGTGCCTCGCCAGCAACTTTATAGTCCCAGCAACAGGAGGCACCCCAGCTGGGCATGGGGTGTGGCTATGACCCCACCCCCGACATTGAACGTCACCCTGCCAGCTGCGTGGTGCGACGGGGCGGGGCGAGCTCTGAAGCCACGGCGGGGGGCGTGCTCGCTGGCTGGGGCACTCACCCCACCCCTCCAGCAGCTGTTGCAGGGTTTCCTGTCCGCTGCACCTGTGCCCGGGGGCGCGGCGTGACAGAACCCCCCCGTCCAGGGCCTGTCTCTTATACACATCTAGATGTGTATAACAGTGGAGGGGAGGGAAGGATTCACTCACAGACTCTCTGATCACAACCTGTCTCTTATACACATCTAGATGTGTATAAGAGACAGCTCTTGGGGTGCAAGGATGGGGACGGAGAAGGACAAGCTGCCAGGGGTACTGGAAAGGAGATGGGTACACACACACTCGCCGGTGGAGGGGAGGGAAGGATTCACTCACAGACTCTCTGATCACAGCGAAGGGTCACAGGGAAAGCCCAACACACACCCAATAGAACAATGGAAGGAAGGAATACATGATGGGGAAATCAGACAAATACCACAAGGACTCTCTCTCTCTCTCTAACAACAAGGAACAAGGAACCATAGAACAAGGGGCCAGCCTCTCTTGTGATTACTGGCGGGATTCTGGTGCCTAGGGATGGGCGAACGCAGTTCGGAAGTACGGAGTTTGGACTGAACTTGGTGTGTTCGGTCGACTGAACTGAACTTCCGAACCGAACTCAAATTTCAAACCAAATCGAACCAAATTTCTGAACTCTGTTCTGTTCACCCATCCCTAGTGGGAACACATACAAAAAAAACTGGTTTTGAATGGCCGAACTTGGTTCAGAAGTTTGGAACTTGACCAAACTTGGTCTGTTCGGTCGACCGAACTGAACTTCCAAACCGAACTTGCATTTCAAACCGAACCGAATTGCTGAACTCTGTTCTGTATGCCCATCCCTACTGGTGCCCTGCCAGCAACTTTATAGTCCCAGGAGCAGCGGCTGGGCATGGGGCAGGGCTATGGCCCTGTCCCTGACGTTGAACGTCACCCCGCCAGCCATGTGCTGCGTCGGGGTGGGGCAAGCTCTGAAGCCACAGTGGGGTGTGTGTTCACTGGTCGGGGCATTTGCCCCACCCCTCCAGCAGCTGTTGCGGGGTTTCTCANGTGTTATAGCTGGTCGCGCATTTTTAAAACCATGAATTAAATACCTCAATATTGATTTCATGCCACGTGTGTACGGCGCACATCTAAAAGCGGGCTCAGAAGTCAGCCTCAGCTGATCCCTATAGCTCTGCTATCTACAATCAACACCTCAGAAAGGTACAGTAAACAAGAAAATCAGCACAGGAAAGAAACAAAATGAAGTGTGGTGTATTATGGCTTCCATGTGAGAAGAGACTCAAAATGGTAGGCAGAGACCAAGCAGTTGAGAATATATCTTGTACTGGACCACCTTCTGTCAGGAGCAATATTCAAGCCTGAAAGAACACCCTGGTGTGGCCCAAAGTTTCCTCGCTCTCTCCAAAAGAAGTTGTTCCACTAAAAGATAACTACTTTGTCTCCATTTCTTATGTTTGGAACCAGCACAGCAACCATACTCTCTCTAAACTAAAATTGGTAGGACTCCTCTGCTTTGAAAGAAGACAAGTGTGTGTGTGGGGAGATGTGTGAGAGGGGTGGAGACATGATGAAATGATCCAACAGAAGGTTTAAAATAAACCAAAGGAAGTACTTGTCCGCAAAATGTAATGCTGAGCTTTGGAACTCATTGGCACTGGATGTTGTGAAGATGAACTGTATAACTGGACTCAAAAAAGGGATTAGACAAATTCATGGGGGAGGTCCATCAGTGATTGCTGTACAATGAAAAAGCGATACAGATTTATGCTTAGGGGATCCTTAAATCTCTTGCTGAATGAAGCAGGGAGTGGCTGACAGCATACCCTGCAACATTTGACACAGAAAAATAGGATACATCATTTCACCTGTAATGTGCATACATTTGAATGTGCTTATGGAAACTTGTAACAGCCCACATACTAACCTGGGGACTGAACTGGGGGACAAGGGTGTCTATGTGAGAGGCTCTGTGTACACATAGGTTTGTATCTGCAGGACTGAAGGTTCAAGTTACATCTCAGTCTATTAAAAAGTCAAAACTCTCAAATGTGTTCATTGACTTTGGCTTTAAAGTTTTAGTTTTAAATATTCTCAGAAGGCCTCAGATGGAAGCAGTGACAGTCCCTTTAAACAACCTAAAAAATTCTCTCTTGCAAACACATTTTCACCCCCCTACCTTTTTTAATTTTCATATTCATCCGAGTCACACAGCTCTCTCTTGTCTGGGTGTTACCTATCTTAAAGACATAACATTAATGGATATCTGAATTTATGTTTTGACCTTGATATGAACACTGGTTTGGCCCTCTGTTCACCATGTAGCGCTGCTTAGACACACAGCCCATCCTGGGGCAAGTCGATGTTTTTGCTCACCACCCAGCACGCAAGCGCTGCTGTCTTGTTCCCGTGTTGTACCTGATAACATGCCCTGCGATATCATTAGACACAACGTTAGCCACGTGTTCATCCAGAACACACAAATTGTCCATGTGATGCAATGGTGTCCACATTACACGTTCAATGGGCAGCCAAATGGGTGTTGGGATTATTATGGTGCTTATGTGCACAATGGCCAAACACGTGCTTAGGTGTTCTGACACCCAATCTTTTTTTTATGTCTAAAGATGCCCTTTGTTCTTCATTAGTAGTACTTCTCCCAAGCTAGTTAAAGTGAGAAAATGTGCCCCAGCCCCACATCCTCCAGCAATTTAGCAGCCAGGACTGTTGACTTAGCATATCCTCCAATAGTACCTTTTTGCCCAGTACAGTAACAGGTTTTGTTTTATTGTACCAGGTTTTGTATTCTATTGTATTGTATTGTAAGCTTTGTATTGGGTTCAGCAGACAAAGGAGGTCATTAACACTTCACCAATCTAACAGGAAAAAGAACTGTGGCTCATTGCTGAGCAAAGGGGTATCTTTTCACTTTAAGAAGCTTGGGAGTAGCACTGCTATCGAAAAACAAAGTTAACACCCAGGCAGGAGGGAACTCTGTGCCTAGGAGTAAAATGAAAACAAAAGAAGATGTGTGTTTTGTGAAGGAAGATCTGCTTCCACCTGTGATCCTCTGAGTGACTTTAAAACTAAAACATTAGAACCAATGTCAATGCACGCATGAGAGAATTTTGACTTTTTAATAGGCTGAGTTGTAACTTGAAACATCACTCCTACACATACAAACATATGTGTACACAGAGCCTCTCACACAGACATTCTTTTTTTCCAGCTTAGTCCCCAAATTAGTCAGTGGGTTATTACAAACTTTCATAAGCACATGCAAATTTATGCAAATAAGGAGTGGCATGAAGTCTACTTATTTTTTGCTGTAAAATGTTGGACAATATAACCTAGAAGTAAGAGTTCTTTCTGGATGGATTAATGAGTTCCTAATTACCTTCTTTTTGTGCCAGAACTGGTAGAAACCATACAGTGCTGGGAGCCAGGTACAAGATAACTAGACCCATTACTGTATCAACCAAAAAGGTACTGTTGGAGGGTATGTGACAGGGGTGGATCACACTCCAATTGCTGTTTGTTGCACACTTCCTCAAAAGCATCTGGAGCTTGGTTACTACTAGGGCTGAATTGAGAATTAAAGGGCTGTTACAAGAATCTCCTGAGAATTGAGAACAGGCAGCAAGATCTGGAAAAGATCTCACGAATGGTTCAAGATCTTGCGAGATTCTAATTTTTTTTAAAAAAACACTGCACATCCACAAAATGGCCACCATGGTCATTCTGTGCATGCACAGCCCTTTTCCAATATAGCATGGGCCGCATTGGTGCCATTTTTGAAAAGGGCAGCTGGTCTACATATGTGCAGAACTGGCTTCCCTTTGCCAAAATAGCACAGACGTGGCCCATGCAATCATGGTAAATAGCCATGCATATGCAAAATGACCACAGTGACTATTTGCTCAAGCAGAGTGTTTTTAATTTAGAATCTCACGAGAAT
>QEPC01004641.1:567854-579334 GCA_003113815.1 Sphenodon punctatus | reverse complement strand
CACACCGGTGCATGCGTGGTGGGTGGGCGGGGCCTGCACATGGCCCGTGTGTGCACAGTGCATGTGGGTGTATGTGCACTCCTGCCTAACACGCATCCCTACTCACCCCCCAGTCATCCCCATGCACAGGGCAACCTCCGTTTTCCCCGGTTGCTATGTGCATGGGAATGAGTGGGGATGCACGTTAGGCAGGAGCTCACATGCACACACACTCACTGCATGTGCCTGGGTCGTGTCCTTCACACGGCCTCTCCCACTCATGAATATGAGTGGGAGAAGCCTGTGTAAAAAGTGCCATTGACTTCACTGGGCTTTGGACTGAACATTATATGGAGAAAGAAAAAAGGATAATAAAGACTATATAGATGAATGTTATAGATTTTATATTAATAATCTCAGACATCTAGAGCCACCACTGATGGATGAAATCCTCAAACCCCTCTTTTTCTTTAGTCGTCCCATTATATTCAATATGATCACCCTTGTGTAAATGATTTGAGAATTACAGACCAGCTGATAGATTTACCATTTAAATCTTGTCATTATTTGTTTAATAAAGTCCACAGTTCTCCATCCGCTAAAGTCAGTGGCTCAGCTTCCATTGACTTGAGCCGTCGAACATTGCACCCAAAGTGAAGTAATATAGTTGAGCCCAAATTATCTGAGTATCATGTGGGCACAGCGACATCCAGACAGTCAGGAAATCTATGAAGTTCCAACAAAGCATACTAAGAGGAAGGGCATTGTGCCCTGACACAAGCAAACTCCTCCCCTGATGCTCAGTCTTCACTCCTCATTTCAAGTGTGAGCTGGGCCATGGATTTCTCCTCTCCCTTGGCCTTGTTTCCCACACTTCTTGTCAGCATCTGCAGGCTCTGGTTCTGCTGAGAAGAATTAGGGCTGAAATAAGAATCCATTTGATTCTCATGAGAATCTTGTGAGAATTGAGAAATCCTAGTGAGATCTCAGGATAATCTTTTTAAGGGTTTTGAGAATCTCACTAAGAACCTTTACTTTGCATGCACAAAATGGCCACTGGGACCGTTCTGTGCATGTACAGCCCTTTCCCAAGGTGGCATGGGCAGCATTTGTGCTATTTTTGAAAAAGGGATGTCATTCTGTGGTGCTGATGCTACCTGCACCATCTTAAAAAAGGGAGAGGAGAAATCCATACCCCAGCTCACACGTGAGATAAGGAGGGAAGACTGAGCTGAGCTGTGGAGCGCAGCACTGCTCTCCCTGGCAAGGAGCCTCCAACACCTGATGGTTTATTTCAAGCCAGATCCAGGCTCAAGATATACTGGTCTAGTGATGCAGTCAGGGGACACAGGATACATGGGTCTGCCCATTTGAAGGGCTCCCAGTGCTGCCCATGGGAGTGGCAACAGTGGCCATTTTTCCGTGGACGCTCACCCCCACCCCGCTGGGTGTGTAGGCAGGTGTGTGGGGTGTGTGGGGTGTGTTCATGTAAAAAACGCAACGGTAGGTAGAGAAATGAGTGTGCGCCTGTGAAAACACCACAGGTGGTGGGTGCGGATGTGTGTGTGCTCCCAGCGCACACTCACCTCCACCTATCACCCACCCACAGAGCCATCCAGAAAACCGGAGGCGGCTCCATGGGTGAAGATGGGTGGAGGTGGCTGGAGATGGGTGTGCACCCATGGGAAAGGCCACACTCTCACCTCCACCCACCGGGGCCGTACACCCATTCCCCCACCCACACCGCCCATTTAAAAAGGGCCAGTGTGGCAACATCATGGATCCACCATGGTTTTCCTCTGCCTCCTTTTCCCTGTAAAAAAACCCAGTAGTGTTTACAAACAATAACCAAGTCCCAATCATTTACATCAGAGGTGGACCACTTTGAAAATTAGCATAAGCTCTGAGGGCCACAGAGAATTTGGGGTGGTGGTGTATCTAAGGTGGAGAAAGGAGGAGCGTCCAGATCATGGATCTCTGACGTGGATCTGTCCCTTATCCTTGTGTGCATGCCCTTGTCTCTGCTCCCTTCCCCTCAGCTCAGTCTTTCCTCAGTGCTTGAGGATAGCAACTGGATCCATGGGCCAGATTCAGGAACTGAAAAGGAGCCAAAGAAAAACTAGCCATGGGTCACATTTGGGTTCCAGATTTGCGCCATCTGCTTGAGACAGCCACCTTACCTTAGAAGTTTCTGAACACAAGAGCCTCCAAGTCTACCACATGGCATATGATCACTTAAAGGAGGGTGGGCCAAACAACTTTTGTACACAATTCTTTTTTTAAATGGTGTGGAGACAGCCAGAAGAGTCTGTCACCACACCTAAGGGTGGGGGTGTCTGTGTGTCCCGTTGGGAGGTGCTGTGGCTCTATAAGTACTTAATGCTAATTCATAACAAAATTATTAAAATCAAGGCAGTTGGGTATAGTGCACAGGGTGTTCTTTGGGTTTTCCAAAACCTGTTAACCCTACCATGGTTCCATCCCACATTCCTGAGTACACGCCTGCATTTCTGCTCCCTTCCTGCGAACTCACTCTTGAGTGCTTGAGGATAGGGAATGGATCCATAGCCCAGATTCAGGAATTGGAGAGAGGGGCCACATAAAAAACAGCCATAGACCAGATTTGATCACAAGGGACAATCAACAGAATACAAAGAGTCCGTGAGACAGAAACAAAGAGACAGAAGCAAGTAAGAACTTGTGGAGCTGGGAGAGGAAGCATTATGAATAATGCACATCTTATGTTAGCTTATCATGTTGATTCCTGCTTCTTAGTATGTGTAAGAAAATGAAAGGGTATTCTCTACATTTTGGAGTCTGGAGACCTGGGATTTAAGAAGGTCAGCTAGAAAGGAGATGTAATAGTTAATGCTTTATGTCATTTGTATTACCCTGTTAATCTGCTTTAACAAATTATCATAGTACTTAAGGGAAGAAATGATTATGACATAGTAGCACCACACTTTGATGGTAGTATGAAATCCACATTACTAGTAACGTGTGCAGAAGATTACTATGAAATCCCATAGCAATGTTCCAAATGTAATTGAAACTGCTGTATGCACTTACATGGAATACCAGGAACTCCACTAGAGATTAGATTTCCGTATATCATTAGGCATCCAAAGAACACAATAATGTCTGCTGTTTGCACACAACCTATCTATGTTAGTGGTTCAATAGCACCAAAGTAAAACTTTGTAAATGTAGCATCAGCATGTCTTTGTTCTCACTATTTTCTCTTAGTACAAAATATTATAATGCAATAATGTTTCATTTCAATCTCTGAAATGCAAATCTGAACTGGTTCCAAGGCAATTTTCTTAGCATTAGTTAGTTTACCTTTTATGCTATAGAAGAAACAGTGTGATAAATTTATGGAAGCTAAATTATGACATTGAATTATAGAACTAATGTACTTATACGAGGCTATGAATTTTGTATTGCATTTATATTACTGGTTGTTCTGAGCATAAATTAATTTTTGGCATGAAAGGTAGTAAACAATCTGCATAGTATAAATACTATATTTTTTCTGTTGTGAAGATGAACTACTTTATTTAATTAAAAGATCATGAAACTGAGGATGCTTAGCTTTGACAATGCCATAAAAATAATATGAAAACATCTATTTTTGAGAATGTGTATTAAGAAATATCCTTATCCCAAGTCTGTCTCTTTTCAATGGCACCCTCTCTAACTACAGTTGTTCTACTCTGGTTCCTAAATGTGGTGTCAGAAAATCACTTTAAGGGGTGGAGAGAAGGCTCAAATAACCAAAGCTAAAAACAAATGGTGTCTAGTTGTTTTCATGATCTATTTTGGAATTGAAGAAAAATGTGGTCAGTTGGAGGGAGTTTCCCCTTGAGATAAGGAAGAGTTGGCAGGTTTATTTTCGTTTTCTGCCCACAGTCCAACCGTCCTGCACTGGCTGATTGCCTTGATGTCTGTCATCTGGTTTTGATCTCTCCCCCATTAGTGTACAAAGTAAATCAAAACTAGGCAGGCAGCCAATTGGAGTGTGTAAGGTCAAACATTTTCAGTGCAGAGGATTTGCATGAAAATACCTGCCAATAATTTTGACAAAACGCAAGAGATTTTAGAACAAGTACATATTTGATTGGATTGCCATAAAAGCGCACAACCTCCACTGTAGGGCTGCAAAGTTTGGAAATGGATATCTAACAGAAGGCTAACTGAGATTATGAAGAGACAACTGTTTGGCTCATTATAAAGTCAGATGTGTTCTATGGCATTTGAGTGGACAGCAGAGATGCTGACATTAACACATGGCTCATTAAAAGTGAATTTGAGCTTGGCCTTTTACTTTCCTTAAAACAAAGTATCTCATATACACAGGAATCTTCTTGAAAATACCAATGCCATTTCTTTTATGCATGCAGCTATGATTTAAAATAAGGGTACCGCACACCCAGCATTAAGCTATTAAGAACCTGGTGCTCATCAGAAAATTGTGGGCATAACAGTGACACAGCAAGAGAGATCAAGTTCATTTTAATCTCCTTTGTTCCTGATGACAATACATTGAATTCTGAGTTTTCTCCTTGTCCTTGCTAAGTGTTTATCACATTGCAGAACTGACAGCAAAGTAGCATCATTATAGTGTCATGTTCAGAACATTATATTGTAGTTAAGGGTCAGTTACCATTCTTATTATAAACACTGGTTTATAGATCAGCTATTTTAATTTGCATTAGCCTGAAAATTGGCATGCTGGGTTATGTTCTACCCTTAACCTAAGCAGTGGAATCAATGGTGATTTCTTTGACCATTTTCACATGGGCACCCCCACACACACACAAACACACCCCACACACATGTGTGGTGGGGGAGGGCACCCATATGAACACGGCCTGCCGTGGGTGTGCAGTGGTATGTATGTGTCCATGGAAATAGCATCCTGGTGGGTGGGGGTGAGTGCGCACTCCTGTGTTCCACCCATCTCCATTCACCTCCACCCATTACCCACACACAGAGCAATGGGCTCCAATGCCGGTTGCTCTGTGCACGGAGATGGATGGAGGCGGGTGGAGATGGGTGTGCGCCCATAGGAACGGCTGCACACGAACCTCGACCCACCACGGGCAATGTGAAAAGAGCCTTTGTGCAGCTATATGATATGACCCCCAACGAATTTTATGTATTATTTGTCTCAGTTAAGATATTAGATTTGTACAGCATGTTACAAACCTGTTGCAAAACAGGGATCTTGTTGATTCAGTTACAAAACTGATTGTTCTGGTTATCATTTTAAACGTTTTATTTTTAAAATTGAAGTAGCAGAGGGTGAAAACAAATGAGATGGGGCAAGCCAGATCCACTGTCTGCCCACATATGGCTTCTGAAGCCACCACACTGTGGAATGGAGAGGAGGGCAGTTCAAACAAGCAGCCTCCCCACCCAGGGAATCTGGGTGGTTGGGGGGGGGGGGGCACCATTACAAGTATTTATTTATTTATTTATTTATTTATAAAATCATTTGCCATTCCATCCCTTCTGCTCCAAGCAGCCCAGGGCGGCTTACAACATTAAAACACATAAAACACATACAATCAGTAAAAATAATACAATAAAAAGAGAAGGCACAGAACCCTCCACCCCCACCCCCCATCCCGCCCTACACCCCATCACCCTCGCCAAAAGTCAGGTGGAACAGCCAGGTTTTACACATACGACGGAAGAAGAGGAGATCATGGGCCATCCAGGCTTCCACTGGGAGGGAATTCCACAGCCTAGGTGCAGCCACCAAGAATGCCCTCTACATAGTGGGCCCGTGGGCCACACGAGGAACCTCTAGAAGGGCACTCCCAGAGGACTGCTGAGGCCGTTGCAAAGCGCAGAGAGCGAGGCAGTCCTGTGGGTAAGTCAGACCAAGGCCACATAGGGCTTTATAGGTCAAAACCAATTCCTTGAATCGGACCCAGAGCACCGGTGTAATGTGCTCACAGCGACCCATTCCCATACGGAGACGCACCACTACATTCTACACTAGCTGCAGTCTCCTCTCCGGCCCATCACCATAAGTAGTCCCATGTAGAGAGCATTGCAATAGTCGAATCTTGAGGTAATGAAAGAATGGATGATGGTGGCCAGGTCACTATCTGAAACATATGGCTGAAGCCATCGCACCAGATGTAATTGGTGAAACACTTTCCTTGCCTCAGTCCCCACCTGGGAATCAAGGCAGAACTGCAGATCGAGGAGCATGCCCATACCATGGACCTGGGATACCAGTGGAGAGTGGATCCCATCAATGATGGAAGCCACCACATCCACTGCCCTCCTCACCACCATCACAACCATCTTGTTAGGATTCAACTTCAGTCGGCTCACCCTGATCCAATCCCCAACAGCTGCCAGACATTTGGTAAGCACAGAGACGGCTGGGTCTGGGTTGGATGAAAACGTGAGGTAGAGTTGGGTGTCATCAGCATATTAATGACACCGCACCTCATACCATCTCATGACCTCGTTGCGTGGATGCATTGAACAAGAACAGGGACAGAATAGAACCTTGCGGGACACCACATGAGAGGTCCCATGGAGATGAAGAACAATCCACAAACACCACATGTTGAGTGCTCCCAGCTATGAAAGAGTGGAACCAGTCAAGGACAATCTCGCCCACTCCAACTCGATCCTGCAAGCAAGTCACCAACATCTCATGGTCAATGGTATCAAAAGCAGCCGACAGATCTAAAAAAATTAGCAGGGTTGATTAAACCTGAACTAAATCACAGTGAAGGTCGTCTACCAAGGCCACAAGTGCAGTCTCCATGCCATAGCCTGGACAAAACCCGGACTGAGAGGGATCCAGATAACCAGTGCAGTCTAGGTACTCCTGCAACTGCTGGACCACAATCCGCTCAATAACTGGTGAGGGAATCAACATCAAGTGATGGCAGAGGTTACACCACCACCCCTTTGAGGCAGCCTGGCACTCTGCCCTCCTGAAGAGAGGCATTGATCACTCCCACCAGCAATGGCTCACCTGTCTCCCAGATGGCCTTAACCAGCCAGGACAGGCATGGGTCAAGTTCACAAAAGGTTGCCCTAACAGCCACAAAGACATCCCCTGGCCCAGAAAATGTGTCTGACTTAAATTGATCCCACAAAACCAGACATGGTGG
The DNA here is from genome assembly GCA_003113815.1 of Sphenodon punctatus. Taxonomy (NCBI): domain Eukaryota; kingdom Metazoa; phylum Chordata; class Lepidosauria; order Sphenodontia; family Sphenodontidae; genus Sphenodon; species Sphenodon punctatus. Next base: position 572,204 of record QEPC01004641.1, on the reverse strand, counting down.
AGCTGCCACAACTTCTGGTTCACCCACTGCAATAAGTGGCATCAAAGTTGTGGTGAATCCAAGCGATTTTCTCTGAAAAATAATTACCAAACATGTCACAGCAGGCATTAAACAGCTCTGATTCCAGGCAGAGGGAGGGAGGATCGACCAACCCCCTCACCACCCGGAAAATTCCAGCTGGATGAGATTTTGCAGAGGCTATAAGGGCAGCAAAAACTACGTAGCAAAAACAGCTACGGCATAGGCACGTAAACTGGCTCTACGTTGAAATCTGTCAGCTTCAGCATGTGAACGGTGCCACCATCAATCCAACCTCCTCCCCTCCCACTTCAGCAGCCGCCGGACCTCCATAAACCATGGAGGTCTGAAGAGCCATCATTGAGGGAGTGGACACCTCGGAACTGTACAGTCGATGGCCTCCAACAGCAAGGTATTCCATAAAGTCACGAAGTCATGGAGCCAAGCTCAGACGGTAACTCCCCAAGAGCTTTCCGGAACTTCTCGTCCAGCCAGGTCTTCATAATTGCACACGAGGTCAGCATCATGGTCCAGGATTAACTCCTGGAGTGTAGTGGATTTATTTACCACTGACCTCACATTCAGAAGCATCAGATTCAGGCCATGGGTCCTCTGCTCATGACCCACTTCGTTACCTGCTTGGGCGGAAGTGAGTGACCCATCTCATAGATCTCACACCATTCCCAGAGAGATTATATCTCCCCCACGGCATCACAAACCCAATGATTGTGCCCCCCCCAGGCCAGACACCACCACCCCAGCTGCTCCACCCGCATGGCGAGGAAGATCCCCTCGCCACCAATTCCTCCATCCCACCTGCTCACATGAGGCAGGATCTCACACCTCCCTCCCCAGAACCCTTCCCCCCTCCCTCTGGAGGAAAAGATTCCCCTCCCAAACCCACTCCCTCTTCAGCCCCCCTCACACTGAGGTTGGAGAAAATCCCTAACTTTCCTACCACCACCCCTACCCTAAAAGCATAACCTCCCCTAACTAGCCTTCTCTAGTGAATAAATAAAAAACACCACCAGTCTCCCCCATCCACCCCCCGCAATGGTCCCACTAAGGGCCTGGTACACAACCTATGGTCACGCCTGCAGCACTGCTGGGTTGCAAACCTCCAAGCTGGTGAAATTTGGTAGATCCATTGGGGGCACAGTTCAAATCAACTGGTGTGGGACAAACAATCTATCATGATCCAGGATCCAGTATGGCTGAATGAAAAACCCTTTTCATTTTTGAAAGATATCTTGTGAGATTTCAAGCTGAGGACTCAGATCTCACTGAGATCTTGGATCAAATACAAAATCTCTAGGGATGGGTGAACATTGTTCGGATGTTCGGAGTTCATACCGAACTCGGTCTGTTCAGACGTCCAAACCGAATGCCTGAACTGAACTCTCAAATGACCGAACAGTTTGGTTGTGTTCGGATGAGTTCGGGGGCAGGAAAAACGTCTTTTCAGGGGGAAAAAAAAAAGTTTCGGTTTTGGTTAAGTTTCGGTTTCGGTTTCGTTTCAGTTTTGATAGTGCTATTTTTGACTGTTCGGCCAACCCGAACTCAGCTGAACCGAACCATTGAACCCGAACTCGGGTTTTGAACTGAACGACCGAACATCCGAACCACATTCTGTTCGCCCATCCCTAAAAATCTCATGAGATCTCTCATAAAAAACAAACAAACTACTGTGCGTGCACAAATGGTTGCTGGGCCCTTCTTTGCATGCACAGCTCTTTTTCAAAATGCCTTCATTTTGGAAAAGGGCAGCTGGTCTGAGCATGCTCAGTGGCCATTTTGCACATGCATAGATCAGCTGCAATTGTACAAGTTTGTGACATTTGGAAAAAGGGTTGTGCATTCGCAGAACAGCTTTGGTGGCCATTTTAGTGTATATGCAGTTCTTTTTTCCCCTTCACATTTCTTCGTGAGAATGCAGTTAAGATGCTGTTGGTTCTTGGCTCATTCTCAGTTGTGCACATGTGTAGATCAGGTGCTAAGCTTAACTCTTCAAGTCTGTTTTAAATAAGGGGACACTATGTGTATGTGTGATTGGTTTCACTTTTAAAATTTGTTATTTTAAAAAGAAGAATCTACTTAGGAGAGAAACCCTGACACGCAGGAAAGAACCCATACACTTGCCCTGTAGAGGTGTGCACCAGAGGTCCATGTTGTTTTCGTTTTCATTTTTTGTTTTTGTTTTTTAAATCTGTCGTTTTTGTTTTCATAAATATCAAATTGTCATTTTTTTATGCATTTGTTTTTGTTTTCCATTGGTTTCAATGGAAAACATATTTTCAGCTGTAATATTTTTGTTTTTCACTATATGTGGCTGAAACATGGACTGATTATACCTCCAATGGAAGGTATTAGGTTTACCAAATGATTAAATAAAGGAATCCAATTTTAGAAGCAGTTGAATTATATTATTTTGCAAAAAACTTCATATACATTCATAGTTGTAACTTCTTTCCCTGACATTTAATGTAGATGATACTTGGCATATTTATACACCTTCCCATATGTACTAGCTCTTCAAACTTTCATAAGTATTAGATAAAGAGTCCTGGTGTTATAAGTAATTAACCTTTAAATGTATGTCTGACTGTAACATCTTTGTAGTCCAATCAGTATATATGAAATTTGGCAGGGCTGAAATCCACACTTTCAGGGTCATTGCTGCCAAATATCAGAAAGATATGATAAAGGGTCCCAATTTTATAAGCCTGCACAGCATATGCAAAGAAGGAGTCTAAGCTGGGGATTCTCTTACGTGTCACTGTAGTATAAGATTGATTTGTGATGCCAACTGGCCAGCATAAATGTTAACCAAATAACCTCATTCTGTGATGTGACCATCCCAACATCTCTCCCCCACTTGTAACTGGGAAGTCAGAAGCATCTGTTTAGGAAAGAGCCAATAGAGATGCTCTAATTAGGAATGTGCGAACACGATTCGAATGTTCAGAGTTCGGCTCGAACTCGGTCTGTTTGGATGTCTGAACAGAACATCCGAACCGCACTCGAAAACGGACGAACAGTTCGGTCTTGTTCAGGTGAGTTCGGATGAGTTCGGGGTTCGGAAAAACGTAACTTTGGCCGGGAAAAATGTGACCGGAAGGGGGAGGCAGCTGAGGAGCAGACTTCCTGGCACCAGGGGTGGAGACCAGGGGTGGTCCCAGGGCCAAATGATACCGATAATGAATTACTTTTTTTTGAATTTGGTATCGATTTCGGTATCGATAATGCTATTTTTGGATGTTCGGCCAAATTCGGCTGAACCGAACTCTGCCAAACTGAACAGCTGAACCTGAACTCGGGTTTTCCACAAAATGACTAAATGTTCGAACATCCGAACTGTGTTCCGTTCGCACATCCCTAGCTCTTATGTTCTGTGTCACATCCTGTGCTACAGGATGTGATTGTGATGATAATTGGCCAGCCTGAATGTGTAAACTATGTACCTGATTTCTGGGATGCTATCCCCAAAGTACCAGTTATGTCCCTTCTATGCCCACCCCAGGGCTACCCCCTATGCCCGCCTCAAAGCCACTACCAATTTGTCCTGTAAAGAGAGAAACATGCAGTAATTGGCCAATGAATGTGTATGCCAGTCTTTTGGTTTGCTTCACATCATCCCTCCTAAAGCCTCCCTCCCCCTGCTATGCCAGGTGCCTACCTCTGACTGGCACTGCATGTGCTTGTCAGTGGCACGCGGGCCAAACACGGGACCCCCAAGGCACCCCCACGAACCCCAGGACAGCCCAGCAGCTCACCAAAGCGAAGAGCCCCCCCGACAGGTTCACAGGCGGCTATGGCAGAGCTGCGCACCGGGCACACGCCCCCAGCTGAACGCCGGCAAGAAGGCTTCCCCCCGACGCTCCCACAAGCAAGGGAGGCAGGGCCTGGGTCTGTAGCCACACCCCCAACAGAGACCAGCCAGGCGGGGCCTGCCCCGGCCCCGCAGGGAACGCACCCGCAGTTAGCGCCGCCGATAGTAGCAAGGGTGCGGCCTGAGGCCACACCCCCAACAAGGAACTATTCTGTGGGAATTCCCCCGCAGCGCCGCTCAGAGTGGCTGTGAGCTTGCACGGGGGCGGGGCTTAGGGAATAAGAACCAGTGCCGCCTGGGAAACGGCGCTGGTGATTCGCAGAAACCGGCCCTTGACTGAAGCGTGAGCGAGAGCAAGCGTGACAGGATATTGAATGATTGTGACCCCGACTATTGCCCGAGCGTGTGCACCTTCCTAGAGACCCTTGTGATTCCTTGAGTGCTTGCAGCGTGAGTAACAGAGAGAGCCCTTCCAGAACCTTGTGTGGTGTCCCTACCTTCGG
>QEPC01004641.1:523739-551168 GCA_003113815.1 Sphenodon punctatus | reverse complement strand
TTTCCCTCTCCCTCTTATTCCATCCCTGATTCCCTTCCCCTGTTTTAAGTTTGGGATTTATTTAGAGTAGGATTATTATTAGATTGATTTTCATTTCAGTTTTGTACCCCTCCCTGTGTTCTTTGTGTTTCCCCCTGTGTAATATTGTATAATTAGATAGATAGTTATTAGATAGATACTAGTTAATAGATAGATATACATAGTAGTTAGCTTAGTTATAGAGATAGAGATACAGTGTGTTTGTAGGACAAGGCCTTTGTAGTTAATTATTAGGATATTCCATTTAGTTCAATAGGTTTTAGAATAGTTAATAGCAGTTAGATTTAGTGTAGAGATAGATATATAAAAAAAGAAACAGCCACTCCAGCCCCAGGATCCACCGTCAGGGTTCTGGGGCCTACGTTACTGACAGGGAGGACTGTGACCTATATGTATCCAGAAGCTGCCACTTTAGCCCCAGGACCCACCGTCATTGGTCTGGGGCCATCATTCCTCACACGGAGGTGATCTCATTCCACTGCATCAAGAAACTGATTTTTTTGCCACTCCAGCCCCAGGACCCACCATCAGGGTTCTGGGGCCATGTTACAGGCAGGGAGGTCTGTGGCCAACATCCAGAAGCTGCCACTCCAGCCCCAGGACCCACCATCATGGGTCTAGAGCCATCATTCCTCACACAGAGAGCCTTTTTCCGAACTCCCAAACCAAACTGAACCAAACCGAACCAGACCGAACCGAACGGCCGAACCCGAACCGTGATCTGTTTTTCCATCCCTATTAGGAAGATGGGAGGAGTGCCCTGCAAGACCAGTCTGTGAGAACACTTCCGCCAGGGGGATAATTGGTGGGAGGCAAAGTGTTTCCTCTGCTTTTCAGGGGAATGGTGAAGCATTGGGAGAACCTAGCATACCTCAGTAATGCAGACATGAAGTTGCATCTGAAAAACCACCATAGTGCAGTACTGCTGGCAAAAGAGGCAGGCAGTGGGTTTCCTACAGGCAGCAGCCCCATTTCTCTGGCAAGGACAAGGAAAAGCCATGGGCAGAGGCCCCCTAGATTCTTCCCTGCATCCAGCTGAGACAGACCATGATGGGTGAGCTATGGTGGGGGCAGAAGTTATTGTCCAGTTGGCATCTTGCATTTGTGCCGATTCAGGACACAAGGGGTGAGGTGGTCCTTCAAGCACTGTACACTTTACATGTGATATCTGGAGCAGCATGAATGCACAGCATGCATATACATCCCTCACAACTCCCTGGTGGCAGCTGCAGGAGGCCTGAATAGGGGACAGATGTGTGGGGGCAGGGGCAGGTGGGCATTGCTGCATGCCCAGGTCATGGACCTGAGCCACTCCTCCAAGAATATTTTGCAGGCTGTGAATGTAATACTGGAGGGGTGGATAAGTTGGGCACCTGTCACAAGGAACTTTGTTCATTTTTGTGATGGACGAAGGGCAAACCTTACAGCGGCCATATGACAGGGTGGTGTCATAAACATACGGTGCACAGCACACACGCTTCACTTGGTGGTGAAGGGGGCCCAGGCAGAGGATGAAGGCAGTCCTATCTCTGTCCTGATAGAGACTGGCAGGAAGATCAGTGGACACTTCCACAGGAGCATCAAACCTTTGTGAGCTCTTATGGAAGTAGCAGGAGGAGATGGGTGCCCCAGACCACTGACTGGTGCAAGATATATGTACCAGGTAGAACTTCAACTTTGATATGTTAGAGTAGCTTCAGGAGAAGCATGAAGTTCTGTATTCCATTTCAGGAGTGGCTAACATAGGGGGGGAACCACTGCCAAGCTGGGCACAGTGGATGATGGTGGGGCAGGTGGGGCATGTGCTCTGGTCATCCAAGAACACCACCTTGGCCTTCAGCAGGGAGACAGTAACTAAGCCAGTTCATTCTAGTACTGTAATGCGCTCTACGTGAGGTGGCCCTTGTTTCTGGTCCAGAGGCTGCAGCTAGTGCAGAATGTGGCAGCCCGGCTCCTGATGGGGATGGGTCATCGGGAGCATATAACACCTGTGCTTCGGACTCTACACTGGCTGCCAATAGCGTGCCGAACTAGGTTCAAGGTATTGATGTTGATCTATAAGGCCCTTCACGGTCTGGGCCCCTCGTACCTCAGGGACCGCCTCACCCTCCGTGCCCCAGAGCAGCTCCTTCAGTCTTCCTTGGGTGCCTTTTTGGAGGTCCCCCATGTTAAGCAGGGGGCCACAATGGAGAAGGCATTCTCAGTGGCCGAGCCGCATCTTTGGAATTCCCTCCCGGAGGAAGCTCACCTGGGCCCAAGCCTTTTGACGTTCCGGCGGACTTGTAAAACCTAGCTGTTCACCCAGGCCTTTGGGGAGGAGGAGGGGAGGGGGGTTTTAGGGTTTTAGCTCTTCCCTACTTTTTGCTTTTATTTTTATTTTTATTGATTTTTTCCAACCCTGTTTTAGTTTTAAATTGTTATGTGGTTTTAAAATGCTTTTGTTTATTAATGTTTTTATCAAATTGTACATTGCCCCGGGATGCCATAGGCATGGGGGGCGACTCATAAATGTACAAAAATAAATAAATAAAATTCCCATCATTCTCCTGCTGAAGGAGAAATTTGATCTCTTTCTCCATCATCATAGACAGGGGCCAGAGGAGCACCAACTCATGCCAGAGGTGGCTATGAAGTTGAGGAAGCAGCTGCAGAAACATTTTGGCTCCATCCTACACAAGGATGATTATGTTCTGGCCACCATGTGAGACCCATGGGTCAAAGCTAGGGTGGCATCCCACTTTGGAACCTTCACCCCCCCAAGAAACAGAGCCTAACAGAATGGGTTTGGAAGGCAGAGAGGGGCATGAGGGAGAAGTGGGCCACTGATGAGGGTGGAAGTGGATGTCCCACTGGCAGGGGGAGGAACTAGAGAGTATCCCATAGGGATGGGTGAACAGAACGCAGTTTGGATGTTCGATCATTCGGTTCGAAACCCGAGTTCGGGTTCGATGGTTCAGTTCAGCCGAGTTCAGTTTGGCTAAACTTGACTGAACATTCAAAAATAGTGAAACAGAAACTGAAATCGAAACCGAAACCTAAGTTTAGGCCCTAGAAAGACATTTTTCCTGCCTCTTAACTCATCCAAACACAACCGAACTGTTCGGTCGTTCAAGAGTTCAGTTCGGACATTCGGTTTGGATGTCCGAACAGACCAAGTTCGGTCCAAAGACCGAACATCCGAACCGCGTTCGCCCATCCCTAGTATCCAATGCAGCACCACCACCAGCAGAACCAGCAACACCGACAGTCATTCTCCCCACCCCCCACCCACTGGACAACCTCTGGGCAAGCACTGTTGGCACATGTCTGGGGTGGAGGCAGCAGGAGATGCCAACCCTGTCCCACAGGAAAGAGAGAGCACAGAGAGTGCAGTCCAGAGCTACCTGGATGAGCCCCATGAGGATGTCACCTGCGATCTGTTCCTCTACTGGACACAAAAGAGCCAGAGGTGGTGGGGTCAGGCCAGGGTGGTGAGTGGTGGTGGAACGCCTCTCTTGTCCACCAACCAGCATGGGTGTTCTCCGTCACGGGTGATATAGTTAATCGACATAGTTCACAGATAACACCTGCATTGGTGAAAAAGTTGGTGTTCCTGAAGCTCAAACTACTGCTTCTGGGTTTCCCTGAGCTGCCCTGTGACTTGGGGTGAGTGTAGGGATGAATCAAAAATCTATTTGGATCTCATGAGAATCTTATGCTAATTGAGAACCTTAGCAAGATCTCAAAAAGATCTCACTAACGGTGCAAGAATATTAATGAATCTCACTTATAAAGAAAAAACAACAACTGTACATGTACAAATGGCTGCTGGACTTTTCTATGTAAGCACAATTGCTGGGTTTTTTGGGAGGGGGGTTCTCCCCTCGGCATAGAGTTGGTAGCTGCAGAAAAGAAGAGAGAGAAGACAGAAAAGAGAAGAGAGAGAGAGACAGGTGAATGGCAGAGAGATGCAGGACACAAGATTCAGCACAGGATGCAACACACGCATGGCTCTGGTAAGTAAATCAAGGGAAAAAATCTCAATCAACAAAGGGTCAAGTATCAGGGCTTTTCTTTTGGTTGATACTCATAGCAATCAAGCCAAGAAGCTTAATTCTGAATGAGAATTGAGAAACACCAAGATCAAGTTTCAGCCCTAGGTGAGTGACACACTGCCAAGTCCAGGGTAAGCATTGCTACTCCTGCCTGCATACCATCTCTCTCTGTACTCAACTCTTCCTGCCTAAATGCTGACTGTCCCCTGCCAGTCTCTCTTTCTCTCTCTTCCCTATTTTTCTGTCGTCCCCCCCCAAGAGCATTCTCTGCAAGTTGACACTGTGGGTGATTTCAGACATGATGGGGCACTAGTCGCCCTGGCACGGAATCACCACGAGGATTCCCCACTGGGATCACACCGGCACGTCCAACAGACATGCCAGCTGATCCCGACGGGGAATCGGGGAGGGGGCGGTTCTGTGCAACATGCAACTGCACGGCCCCGCCCCCCCATGCTCCCTCGCCACCCGCCCTCCGGGGAGATGGACGGGCGCCACGGCCAATGCGACCGCAGCGCCTGCCTGAATTGACCACGGCCCAGAATCCTGCCATGGATTCTGGGACATGGTAGCCGTCCAGACGGGATGGGACCCTTCATCATGGCGGGGAATCACATTCATCATGTGATCGGGGCTGGCCCTGCCGGTTCCGCCGATCACTTGGTGAATGTGATTCCCCGCCGTGATTGACGGGGGTGAACATCTGGTGGGGGAACTTCCATTTACCCTTCAGACATGATGAGACCTTTCTCGCCCAGTGGGAATCTACCGTGGTTGAGTGTGATCTCATCACATCTGAAAATACCCTGTGTTACATCTGGGCTGCTGTTAAATGCTCAGTGCCCACCTGCCATTATCTCTACCTCACATGTTTCCTGGCCACCCTGGGGGCACTCTCTGCAAGTTGATATCTGGAATTCTGACAATTAAGTTTCCATTGGTGCCCCCTTGCCATTATCTCTACCTCATATGGCACCAGCTCCCACGGGGTACTCCCTGAATATTGGAGTCCTGTGATAGCTGGGCTTCCACCAAGCTAAATGAGGGAAACACAGGCCAAGGTGTTCACACACTCTGCTGCTGATACCCACCTGAAGGAGTCACCCGTATGCCCTCATGCTGTCTGTCAGAATGAGAGAGAGGGACAGCCCTCTGTGCCGACATACTGTTTCTGCCCACCAGAAGGGGAGAGGTGTCCTTGGCACCCCAGACCAAACAGGGGATTATTTCTTCCTCTCTCATTCTCTCAAATGCAAGTTCCACCTCTCCATAGGTGAGACAGGCAGGCACCACTGTGTTGTCCACTAATACAGTTTAGGACATGACTTCCCTCTAACTCCCACTGGACTCTATGCCTGCCAGCCACTTTTATAATGGATGGGACACCTAACACTTAGCAGCATTGTGCCCTCTGCACACCCCCAGTGAAAATGTACTTCTCCAGTGAATCAGAAATGGACTGACGAGATATTGCGTGTTTTCAGATGTTATGAGATCACAGTAAACCACAGTGAACCACACACAACCCCGTGGTGAAGCCAAAGGGCCCTGAACGTCTGTTCAGTGGGCGCCAGATGTTCACCACAGACAATACTCAGTAGGGAACAAACTAACCACCCTTCTGGAGGTCTGGTCCGGACCATCTCCGAAAGGGTAGTCAAAGCAATTCCCACCGGGAAATAACAAAACGTAACAACTGAACGGCAACCACCAGTCAGAATCAAGCAAAATGATTCCCAGTCGGGGACAGAGCACGCAGCATCACTGCCAGGCAACGAACAACAACACAGGCTGGGGAGGGAGATTTAAAGGGCACACAGCAGCAGGGGAACATGGCGGGATGGAGTGAGGTGGGAAGGAGAGGAGAGCTGAGGGTGAGAGAGCAAGGGAGGAGGAGGAGTAGGAGTAGAAGGAGGAGGAGGAGGAGGAGGAGGAGGGGGAGGAGGAGGAGGCAGAGGAGGTGGTCATGCTGCACATGGAGTTGGTGGAGGGACAGCAGCAGCAGCAGCCGGGACAGTCCGCAGGGGGGCAGCGACACAGGGGTACCAAGGGGGGACAGGCCAGAAAGAGGGGGGAAAGGGGGAGAGCCATGGGACTGAGGCAACCCAGCAACCAACCGCTCCAACCTTTATGACCCACAGACACAGAAATGGGCCTGGGAGCCCGAGCCCCCAGAGGAGATGGGCGGAGGTCAGGCAGGGGAGGAGGAGAAGGGGGAGGAGGACCAGGACAGGAGGGCCCATGGCCTTACCACTGAGGGGGGCAATGGGGGCACAGGAAAACCCAGGACTTCATTAGGATCTGGGGGACTCGGGAGCACCAACTGGAGCTATTCGTGAACCAGTGGAATGAGCACGTGTACCAGGAGATCGTGCAGGAAATGGAGGCTGTGGGGCACCACAGGACAGTGGCCCAATGCCGATCAAAGGTCAAGGAGCTCAAGAGGGGGTACAAGGCCATTAAGGACAAAAACCGCAGTCCGGCCATGGAGCCAGCACCGCCCCCTACTATGACGCCCTGGACCGCATCCTTCACATGAAGGGATCCATAGTCGCCCCGTGCCTCGTGGAAAGCACAGTGGTCCAGGGCAGGGAACTGCCCAAGGCACCCTCTCTCCTCACCGCCCTGCGAGAAGACACCAGCTCCAGGGGCCCCACCACCCCAGAGGAACACCCTGAGACCTCAGGGACCAGCAGGCCCCCTTCGCGCACCAGCCCCGAGAGCCCCCACCTGATGTCTGACATGGGGGGATCTGAGGGCGGCACACAGGTCGTCCCCAGCCAGGGGACACAGGGGGACCGCAGTAACACTGAGGGGCCAGCCTCAGAGGGTTCAGACACCGACATTGAGGGTAAGCAAGCGGGTGGGAGGAGGGGCAGACTGGATGGGATGGGATGAGAGGGGATGGGGAGCACACAGACCACAGGGCTTCCCCCATCAACCCCTGATACCCCAGACCATGGAAAGGGGGCCAGGGGGCCACCGGGGGACATGTTCTGCCTACACCCACCCCAACCATCCCATATCTTCATAGGTCATGGCACACCCCAGCACCCAGGACAGGCAGGTGAGGGAGATGGCAGCGAGCAGTCTCAGGAGCAGCCAGAGGTCCCAGGTGAGGCCACTCAATGAGTGGGGGGAGTGTGGGCTGGGGGAGGCCGGGCAGGGGGACCCTGGCTGTGCGGTGCATGGGAGAGGGGGCCCGGATGCAGGGAACAACCAGGGAGGGCACCGGCCAGCCACCCAAGGGGGGAGAAGGACTCTCCAGCTGCACCACAGGATGGGGGGCAGGAGGCCAGGGCGCCTAAAAAAAAACCTACTGTGCACCCCAACAGGGCAACCTGCTGGCCCCTGGCTCAGTGGATGAGGGAGCACTGAGCATGGGCACGGAGCCGGAGGGAGGAGCAGGCGGAGGACATTGTCCTCACCACCACCAAGCAGGGCGAGTGGATGATAGCCATCGACCACATGGAGATGGCCACCAAGCAGCCACCAAGCGGACGGCCTCAGAAAGCAGAGGCCAGGGACTGGAGGCTTCAGGTGGAGGTGCGCCTTGAATGGAGACAGGAACAGCAGGAGTACAGCAGGCAGGTGGAGGCATTCAGGCAGCTGAAACAGGCCATTGACTGGTTGGTGAGGGAGAACTCTTCCAAGATGGACCGGTCCCATGACATAGGCACCTCACTGCTGCTGCACACAGGGACTATGAGTGTGTACATGATGGCAGCCGCCCCGCCGGGCAACCTGTCTGCCCCGGCCCCGATCTGGGCCTCTCAGTGCCCCCACTGCCTCTGCCACTGCCCCAGCCCCAGCATACCTTCTGGGCCCACGCATCCACCTACCGGTCCCTGTAGGCCTCTGGAGGGAGCAGCTTCCCTCTGTACCCAGGTCTGTCCTCCCTCCCACAACGCCTGCCCCTCAGGACACTGAGGCATCCCAGGACACTTTTGGGTTCACAGACAGTGCGGGGGAGGGGAGCTCCCATATTTCCATGGCCCCGGAGATGTGGAGGAAGGGGGGGAATGGGGAGAGTGTCCTGAGGGGGGGAATTGCACTGGGAGGTGGGTGGTTGTGGTGGTGGTGTGAACAGTAGGAGGTATTCACAATAAAGGCAGGGGCACCACAGTCGCAGTCCTTTCTCTGTTCATGGAACCGGGGCTGGGGGCAGGTGGGCATCTAGGGGCGCATCCAGAGTGCTGGTGGGGCCCCTGGAGTGATGGGCATGGTGGTGGGTGGCCTCATGCCTCAGCCTCCTGACTGATCCACCGAGCCAGGGCAGCACAGATGTGCTTTGCATACCAGTACTCCCGCAGGTTCTCAGCATTCACATAAAGAGGCAGGGGCCGGGAGGGCACCGGGGCACGGGGTAGTCGAAGGCAGTCCCATCGGTCTCGCACACGTTGTGCAGAATACAGCAGGCCCCAATCACCAGGGCCGAGGTCTCCACCGTGTAGTTCAGTCAGCCCGCGAGGCACCTCCAGCACTGTTTGAGGGCCCTTAAGGCCCTCTCGACCACGGTCCTGCTTGCACACAGGCGGTTATTGTACAGTGCCTCCACAGGGGTCCTGTCGACCGGGTAGGCCTTCATCAGCCACTGGGTGAGTGGATAGGTAGGGTCCCCCAGGATGCAGGGGGGCATCAGCACCCCCTCGATCCAGGTCATCTCCATATCCGCGAAGTCCCCGCTGTACATCCAGGCATAGAAGGGCGATATGGTCATCATCTGGGCATCGTGGCTGCACCCAGAGTGGCCCGTTTAAATGTCTAAGAACCAGCCCTGGTGGTCCACAACTGCCTGCAGCTGCAGGGAGAGTTACCCATGTCAGTTGACATACTCCAAGGCCTCCCCATCGGATGGGCGGAGGATATCAATGTGGGTGCTGTCCATGGTGCCCATGCAGTTGGGGAATCCTCTAACTGTGAAGCCGGCCATCACGGCCTCCTGGTCCACCAGCTGGATCGCTCGGTCCAGGAGCACACCCTTCACCGCCTAGCAGATGTCTCGAAGGATCCTGGTGACAGTGCTTATCCCGATGCTGAAGTGATGCGAGACAGACCGACAGGAGTTGGGTGTTGCAAGGTCCCAGACTCCAATGGCCACCCACTGGACCATGGGAATGGGGACCTGCATGGGGGTGTGCTGCCGCTCCAGCCAGGACGTTAACAGCTACGTGAGTCGCAGGAGGATGCACCTGTCCATCCAAAAGTGCGCTCTCCTGGCGGCCTCGTCCCACTGAGCCAGCACCCTGGCCCACCACCCCTGTGTTCACTCCGTGACCCATACACACTGGGCAATGGGCATAGCAAGCTTGGAAGTACAGCCCATGGTCTCCCTCTGGCACTGGAGCCAGCCGGCTGCCTTGTGGAGTGCAGCAACCCGCTCCTGGGTGTGGAGGAGGGCCTGTCGGACCTTCCCAGATACCAGCTGGGGCCTGAGCTGGGCCAGTGAGCACCTGCACCCAGGTGGGCTCTCTGGGCTCTAGCAGCGCTCCTGGCCATGCACACCTGCAGGCAGGTGTCCAGGTGCACCTCTGCAGTCTGGATGTGCAGGAGGTCCATATGTGAGCGGTACCACTCTGCGCAGATGGTTAGGTGCATCCCACAGGCGCCCAGCCATCCCAGATCCATGGTGAACGGTGCCCCAGGTGGGTTGAAGCTGCACCTGTTATAGGCAGGTGCCTTTGGCGCCCCACCCCCAGGTCATGACCGGGCGACCAAGAGGGGACCCTGGCTCACCTCTGCCCCCCCCCCAGCCAGCTGGCCCAGCTCCTGAAGGGCACCCGGGGCAGGGAGGCAGTGGGTGTCCCCTTGCGCACACCTCCAGTCCATGCACGTGGCCTGGCGCATTGTCCAACCTGTGCCCGGGCGTGCAGCCAGCAGCAGCTGCATTCCTGCTGTCATCACCTCCCAACTCTCTGTGTTGGCTGCCTGTTGTGCTCGCCGCCCTGATTAGTGTGTAGGCTGTCCTGTATGTGTGTTTGGTTCCAGCAGCTGTGCTGGGTCTGCACCCCACGCCTAGCTCAGTATCCATACAATGTTGCAGCCTGTGGCCTTATTGCTTGGCCTTGGAGCTTCCCGGCTTCCTTGCCTGTCCCTTCAGGGCTGGCAGTGCTTTCCCAAGGCTCGCAGACCCCACTAACCCTGGCGCCCCCCATAGCTGGACCTTCCACGAGACCATGGCCCTGTGTGACCTGTGATATTCCCCGGCTGTGCAATTGCTCCTGAACTTCCCGGACAGCCTGACAAGTGCCTATGTGAGTCTGAGCTCTGGCCTGCACTACTTTGGCTATGAGGTGAGCGCCTGCGATTGCCAACTGCATGCAGAGACACTGGGCCTGCGTCCCTTTCCTGATGGGTGCATCCCAGAGATGAGATGCTCGCATGTGGGGTGGTCAGCGGTGGAGACCGTGTCTGCTCTCTCTGTGTGCAGCCTGGCCACCTACACGGGTTGTCTGGCAGAGGGGGGCCCTACCCTGGCTGTGTCCTTCTATGGCTGTGTCCACAGGGCCCGTGGGTACCAGCGGTCGCATGGGGTGGTCTATCACCACCTGTTGGAGCTCGGTCACCTTCCATGGCCCCCAGCTGCTGACTATGGCTTGTCAGAGCCCACCGGGGAGGAGCTGATGGTGCTGACTGGTGTGTGGTCCCGATCCGATGTCCAGGTGGGGCTTGCCGTGCAGGATCCCTTCGAGGTGTACTGCCTCATCGCCCACCACATGTCTGTGCTGGGATACCATAGGGGCATGCTCCAGTGGCCTCATCTCATGACCTGGTGGGCCACACGGCCCCGGGCCCCTTTGCAGTTCCCTGCAGCTGGCTGTGAGGCCCCCTGTGACTTCCATTCCCTGGATGCTGGCCCCACTGTGAGCTCCCGCCTCCACCCTGACGCCGTGGGTCGTTGCCTGCTCCCTCCCTGCTGTCCGAGGCTTGCTGCTGTGCTGGCTGGTTCTTGGAGTTCTGCTGCCCCTGCCTGTGGCTCTGGGCCCCCTCCATGGGTGCCCCCTGTCCACCTCTGCAACCATTGTTCCCCATGGCTACCTTCTTCTGTGGCTGTGTCCTGATCTCTGAGCTGGCTCCCAGCAACCCAGGTGCTGCTGTCCTTCATAGCCTGGGGGCGATCCCCCCCTGTGCCTGTGCCCCCCACTCCCCTTGGGTGACTCTGTGGCCATGGGGTTCCGGGGCCCCCGGACTGCACCTCCCGGCCTCCTCCCAGGGGGGGTGGGTGGACTGGCTGCATTGCTCCTCGGCTCTGGCTCGCCTCCATCCCTTTCATCGCACCTTCGCCGGTGCCTGCAGTCCCTGGAGGGCTCCTGGACTGTTCCCGTGCCACTCCCTCATCTGTGTGGTCTCCCCCTGTGCCTGTGCTCTGCCCCTGAAGGGTTCCCCCGTGCCAGGGCTGCCTGTGTAGCTGTTGGGTTGCCCGTGCAGTCTGTGCTGTTTTGGGGATTCTTGCTGCTGTTCCCCATGTCCTGCCCTGCCCCCATGCTGATCTCCCCATCTTCCCTGGCTCTGGGCCCACGTTCCCCCCCCCCATGTGTTGTCCATCCCACTGTGTTCCCCTTTCCCTTCCTTTTCCATGTGGGTGTGTATGCGCTCAGGCGTGTGTTTGTGCTGTGTGTTCCGCTGTGATCTCGTTTTCTCTGTGACTGTTGTGTGTGCCGCCTCAGCGGCTCTTCTCCCTCCTCCCCATCCCTTCCCATTTCCCTTGTGTGGGCATTTCCTTTTGGCCCTTCTGGCTTCATTTGCCCTCTATCGGCCATGTCTGTCTCCTGCCTCTCCCTGGTGCCTTCTGGGTGTTTTGACCATGGCCTGGAATCGGCGTCACGTCTGTTGCGCTGCCCCAGTCCGTGGTCTGTCTCCCTGATTCCCTGCTGTGGTCCCGCTAGTGCTTAATTGATTAAAGCAATTGAATTGCTGGGGACCAAGCTTGCTGCAGTCATACCCCCTGCCCCAGAAACCATGGTCTCTATCCCGGAGCTTATCAGAGGAGGGAACTGAACCCTATTCCCCAGTTAGAAACCCAACCACTGGACTAACCTGCCTCTCTAGAACTGGATATAAAACAAGAGTTCTTGTGATTCTATACAAGGATGAGTGCGGGGGGGGGGGGGGGCAGGAAAAACATAAATGAAAGTCAGCTAAACCATTCGATTTTTTCAGGCTTTTTCCTCCAACCCTAAAATGACCACTATTGGTCTTTTCTTGGTCTGGCACATTTCAGAATGCACACTCCTACTGGGAACATTTCCCAGGGCTCAGCTGCCTCTTGAATTAACCACTGGATCAGGCTCTTCCATCAAATGCTATAGAAACATGCTCAGTGGGAAGGCAGCAGAGATGAAAACCAGATTCATGATCCTGATCCTCCTCTTTTTTCCTCTGCCGTGACTGACTGCCCATTCAGTCATGTACTCTTTCAGCATGCATTCCACATATCTGTTTGCAGCACCCACATCTATCTTTCTGTCTGCAGTCCATGTCTTGGAGCCCCCTAGCCATGTCACGTCTTCTGGTAGCTCTTAATGTTTCACTGCTGAATCTTAGGGACTTTTGGAAAAAGTGATGGTATTTACATTAATCACATATAACATATTTTTGCAGCATTTTTTTTTTGTCTTAATACATTTTTTGTCTAAGATCATTGGTTTCTTTAAAAGCATGTTAAAGACCTATTATAAGGCCCAGAGAGCATTTTATTGTTGAAATCAGTTAGAGTCATGTACTTCCACCTTTACCTGTGTCAAGCCTCATATATTCTATGTCTAAACTTTAAAAGTATTCAGCATACATGGCTTTTTAATGTTTCTAGTCACCTTTATTCTAACTAAATTTGCTTCCACGCTAACACTTTAAGGGCTCAATCAACTGCAATTGTTATCTGTTTTTCAAAAATAGGGTTTGGTACTGATGCAAAATGTAAATCTCCTGTTGGAAACCATTTTTACTGTCTGTGTTTATTAAAATTCTGTTAATTAAAAACTAATTAAAATACATTTTAAATCCCTTTTGCCTAGGTATTTTTTCAAAAAACTTTTTTTTTTAATATGGATGAAGTTTATAACTGATGTCACAGCTTCTGGATAATTAATTCAACTACCATTCTTTGAACCTTAATCAACATTTTACATTTCTCGATGTTTATTTTTAATAATGCCCTGCAGCTTTTAGCTTCATTTAGCTCACACTTTATTTTCAAGGTGTAAATACAAAGCTTGAAGCATTGTGGCTGGAAAAAAGAAATAATTAAGCACATCTAACAGGAGACAAACATTTCATTAACCTAAAATAAACTTACATTAAATTATATAAATTAATGTTTATATGGCAGTCAGAGTACTACTCTCTTGGAGGTTTGCAAATATAGTCTAGGTTTCTACAGTTCTTTTACTAGGCTGATTTAGGTCAAATGACAAAACAAAGTTATTTTCTTTAGAAAGTCACAGGGATGTAAAAACACGATAAAAGAACTTAAACAAAATAAAACAAGACAGCCTATGGTATTTATTGCAGAAGATGACTGGCATAATTGGTTGTCATATATAGAACCTCTGCTGTATTTATTTTTTCATCAGCATTTTGCTGTCTCCTCATCTCTGTCCCAGGTTTTCAGACCCTCCTCCTAGAATGGAAAGGGAACCCAGTAACTAAATCACAAGACATACTTTTCAATCCTTGTTGGATGAGTTGGGTAGTCATGATCCACAATGAGCTAGTTCATATATCCGAGCCAACTTGCAGAATTATTGAGGCACTAAAAAGTCACCATATTCCATTCCATGTGGCGGCTCCTAGTTTGCATAAGCTCTGCAGTCCAGGAAGTAGGAGGTTTTTGTGCCACATTCTCACTGGGCAGCCTCATTTCATTGTCCTTTCCATGGTCCCTTGAAGAACTTTTTTGTTTCCTGGACAAATCACTTCCATTTCTGTCTCTTTATAATTGTAGATAGGGTCATATGGAATCCAATTATTCTAGTTAGTTTTTCTCTAATAGAGTGGTTAGTCCCATGCATTGTTTATGGTATCAATAGGATCCCATGGGGATAATGGAATTCAGAAGCTTGAATTCTTCTTCTGTTTGGCCTTTCCAGTTGTATACATTCAGCCATAGTTTGGCATTCCAGTCCCTATGCAAAATGACATCTTAGGGTGTTTTCACTTGGAAAGGGAGGGAGGCAGTGGGAAACTGGGGTGGATCTGTGGTGTTGACATGTCACTGCCACTCCCATGGGCAGGGTTAGGAGCCCTTCAAACCGGCAGATCCAGGTGTGACTCCTGCAGGCAGGGGAGCACCCACCACCCTTCCCTGATCTGGTTCAGCCCCCAGAAGCACATCACATGGGTAGAACCCTGGGATTCCAGGCCTGTGGCAGCAGGATTCAGTCCTCAGAGCAACCCATCACCACTGCCAGTCATTTATTGGAGAGAGGCAATGGGGGGTGCACAGCACAGTACTGCTGGAGCCAAAGGGAAAGAGGCAGGGCAGGGGACAGGCAGTAACAAGATTGTGTTTCCTTTCTAAATCTTTTCAAAAGTGAATAAACTGTTTTACCTTATGTTCTGCTTTCTATTATTCCTTCCTGGTTATTCAAGTGATACAGTGGAGTGGCGTCTCTCACAAGATGGAAGAATGGGAAGGGTGATGAAATTGGTGTAGGGTTGTTGTGGGGGCCTGAAGGATGTAGAAATGAAAGGACCAGAAAGAAGCCCAGAGATGGTGATATGTTGCAATTGGAAACAGACGCCTGGCACTCATTTCCTCTCTGTTCCAAATGCTTGCATTGGCCCTGCAGTTATTCCATGGAATCGCCTATCAATCCCCATATTGGTATAGGTGAGCCATAACCAGCGATTGGGGGCGGGGGCCCAATTATATTTGCCACATTGCTAGCTGCTACTGGCATAAAAACAAATGTCACAATGAAACAACAGCACCACAGTATTGTGAGTCAGCTGCTCCTCTGCCAACCGCTAAGGGTGTATGCTGCCTTGGGCAGGGCCCATTTCCATAGGACCTAATTCCTTGAAGGGGTGGAGCAAGGGATGCTGCAGTCATCCAGCTCTTCCAGATCCACCTCCTGCCCTAGTTGGGCCTTTGGAAGCAAAAACAATCAAGACTAGTACTGCAACTGGGTACCCGGTGATTAGGGCACCCCATCAAATTTGGAGTGCCCAATTTGCCCTGGTCACATTCGGGCACCAACTGATACCTGAACATGACCCAACAGGCTAGCCAACTCCCTGGGCCCCAGGTTGACTCACCCCACCAATCAGGCTGCTGCTTCTCTAGCGTGGATTGCTGGCTGTTCACTGCTCCTCTCTGGTGTGCAAAGAGAACTTGGCGTTTTCTGAGGAGGGAGAGCAAGATGGCTTCTTCCCATCTACATGTGCCCACTAATGGGTCCCCTGTTTCCAGAGGGACCCAAAATGTGGGAACACACTGCCCCCTTGCCCTCATGTCCAAGGGGGATATTCCCTGCCCCTCACCCCCTTACCCTTTGTCCCCCTGCCCAAGGGGGATATTGCTGCCCCCAATTTCCCCTACAGGGCTTGATCTGCATCTGTGAAGCCATGATCTATGTACAGATATATATTTACATATTTGTACTGTCTATGTAGGGAATATGCCAGCACAAGGCATCGCAGGTCCTCCTGACTATGTGCATCTTGCAGTGATCATTCTCTTGCCTGTAGAGGGGCACTAGACCATAGGGGGCAATGGAGGGGGGTACTCCATGGCAGAGCCATCCATCTCACATATATTACGCAGGATTCAGGTGACTGTGACCATCAGGGGGGCTGTCTCCACCTTGAATTGATTTTATCTACAATGGATTGCCAGGGTTGCTTGAGCACCCTGAACACCCTTTCCACCATGCATCCGGAGGAACTCGGTGTCTTGTTGAAGAGGACCTATTCCGAGATATGAGCCATGGAATATGCCTTCAGTCAGCGAACACATCCATAAACTGGCCATGATGATTCACAACCATCTGCAGGACCACAGAGTGGTACCCCAGCTATTTGATGTACTCGTCATGGCTGTGGGAAGAGGATGGTGATGTAGGTGCCATCGATAGTCCTAGTGCATTATAATTACATGCAGAGCTGCACAGTTTGCATGTGGCACAATGTCCTGTTAATGGGCGTATGCGCGACTCCTGTGTGTGATCCATTCGCGAGCTTGCATGCACTGTGCACAAATTATAGGATCGACCTCATTGGATCAATGTGAGAATTCTAATAGTGCTCATCATGACTTCTCAATGGATAGATAATTCTGGTGATGCCGTTTTCCCTTTTACTTCACCGATAAGGGCTTTGGGTTTTGTACAATTGCATGAATTTATTGGGAAGCAATATGTCTAGCCAGTATACTAACAGATTGTTTATAATGCAATGACTGATTGAGTAAATGAGGAATAATTATCAATTGGACATGCATGAGGAGCCTGATTATTTGAGATTAAGGCCCTTTTCAAAAGGGTCACAGTGGGTGGGGGATGGGTGTGCGCCCATTCACATGGGTGCACACCCATCTCCACTCATCTTCATGCAC
This sequence comes from Sphenodon punctatus, assembly GCA_003113815.1. Lineage (NCBI taxonomy): Eukaryota > Metazoa > Chordata > Lepidosauria > Sphenodontia > Sphenodontidae > Sphenodon > Sphenodon punctatus. The sequence continues at coordinate 534,539 of QEPC01004641.1, read as the reverse complement.
GGAACAACCAGCATTGCAGCCTGTTGCACCATGTGTGGGTGTTGGGTGGAGATGGGTGGCGCTTATAGGCACCCCCACCCACTGCGGGCACCATTCCCACAGGCGCCCACCCACCGCAAGCAGTATTTGAAAAGGCACACTCCCACCACACACATGTACGGTTGTGTGTGTGTGTGTGTGTGTGTGAAAAGGCCCTATATATAGGCTTTATTTGTGTAGGGAGTTGCTTGTTGCATCAGTATAGAGAGGTTTTCTCTTCTTGGAAGCTGGGGTTCTCCTGCTGAAAGAAGAAATGCAGAAAGGTTAATTCATCTCTGTAGTTGTTTTATACCCCTGTTGGAAAGAGTAATTATTAAATACTGGTAGCCCAGTGTTTGTTTTCACTTGAATTTTTTTATATTGATTATATATTAATGATTATTAAAGTGGTTTACCACTTGATCAACTTCAGCAGAGTTTTTCTGAAGGTAAATGAAGTATGAAGCTAGCTCTTTATAAGGTTTGGGATTATAATACTGAATTAATTCTGTTATGTGTTTTGAAAATGAGTTTATGGATTCCTGTTTTTGATAATTTATATTGAATCGATCATTATACAGTTTTTTATCATTTATGATACTTAAGATAATTTAATTTTGATTATGGAATGATTTTGTTAATTATATATTTTGTTTATTTAAATTATTTACTGATTGGGATTTAATTGGCATATAAGGAGAAGTTTATACTAGCAAGGTTTCATTTTGGTATGTGACTGAATTTGGGTGTGCTGAATTTTTTAGATGTACATTAGAAACATATTGGTGAGCTTTATTGGATTTCATTTTGTTTAAATTATTTTTATAAGGATCCAGGTACACACAGTATTTCATTTGGTCACCATAGATACATGAGGCCAGAAATTTTTTGTTCTCAGGATTTGACTGTCCATTGTCATTGGAAGTTGATGTCTTCTCATCATAGATGTTTGGTGAGTTTTTTGGTATTTAATATTTTTGAAGGTTTTTTTATATTTATATTTATTTTTTATATTTTAATTTTTATATTTGTTTGACTTCTGGTTTTAGTTACGTTCATTTTAATATTTTGATTTGTATTTAAAGTTATAAACATTTTCATTCATAAGAATTATGATATTTAATATGAATGGAGGTTTTATATTAGTAATTAATACAAATTGATTAGTTGAAGGCTATATGTTTATAATTATTTTAAGCTCTTTTGAAATTCATTTAGTTATAGGTCATCATTATCATAATTTTGTTCATGAAGTTCTGATGAAGACCGACTGACGTCGAAACATGTTAATGGACATGAACAACAAATTTGTCAACAGATATGAATACTAAATGAATACTAAATTATTTTTCCAAATAATTGGAGTGAACTGAAATTTTGTCAAAGGTCGGTTTCACATGGGTGCCCCTTCCCCCCCCCCATGTGTGCGGATGAGGCTCATGGGAATACTGCAGGTGGCGGGTGGGGTGCGGACTCCCGTGCTCCACCCATCTCCAACCATCACCCATGCACAGAACAATGGGCACCAATGTTGCTCCATACGTGAAGATGGGTAGAGGTGGGCGGAGATGGGTGTGTGCCCATGGGAATGGCCGCACTCCCACCTCCCCCCACCACCGGCACAGCCCATTTTCCCACCCACTGCAGCCTGTGTGAAAAGGACAAAAGTAACATTTACTCGAAACCACTTTTTTGAGAATTGTGTGGACTTTTTTCATTTATGTCTATTGAAAATTAAAGATTATTTTTGTGGTATAAATGCATATAGAATATATTGTGGTTTGATAACATTGTAATCTATTTACATTAGGATATGTGGTTCCCCCTATTACATTCTTGATGTCCTTTTCCTCTCCAGGAATCCAGAGACCTGTTAATTTACATCCTAATGACTACAGAGAGCTAATTATACCACAAGGAAGTTGAATTGGCTTGAGTGGTCACCAGGTACTGTCAGCTATTCCTTGCGGACCAATGAGTTTGCATGCCTGGTTCATTGCTCAGTGTTATTGAATTTTATGGCATATCTACTAATGGGAAAAAATGCAAATATATACACTAAGAAAATAAATTAAGCCTATAGAATCTGAAACCTTCTTGCATAGCTGTACTGAGACACATCATGCAATAAGACACGGCAAGCAAGCTGTGTGCTGTTATGAATATCAGCATGATTTAGAAATGTTGTGAGGTACATAGTAAGGCAAAGTGCCTCCAATCACTCAAGGCCCGTAGTCATTCAGAGTTAGAAAATATTATTAGTAGTGTAAATGATAAGCCACTAATATCATCGTGGGGCTAATTCCTCAGCTGGTTTAAATAAGTGTAGCACCATTGATGTCAGTAGAGTTACACCAGTTTAGTCTGTCAAGGATCTGGTAAAGACTATGCAAAATAAAGTTCCAGAAATACCAAGCTCTCAGCATTAGAGGGTGAAGGAGCTGTGATGACAGTGCAGAATGTTATCAAGATCCACATACAGTCCTGCAGCCTTAACATTCTTTCTTTCCTGCTGGGAGAGAATGTCTTTTCTTACATCAACAAGATGTTAGTCAATGTGGAACTGAAAACTGTTAATATCTTGCTAGGGCCAGAATCCAAGTTATACAGTGTAGAACTGGGGTATTCTTCCGGTGTCAAACTGGTACAACAGAGTAAAAAAATCACAGTCAGGATTCTCCAGGGATATATTAGTGATGTAGGCTGTACTAACCGCAAGTGTAAAAATGGCAGAAAAGGCATCAGCATGCAGATTTTGACAGTGGATGGTGGTAACTCAGAAATATAAAAGTGCTATTTTGAGAGATGCTATCCAGAAAGTGCCTCAAAGATTTGCTCACCAAATGGATAATATTGATTTTGTTTTTATGTAGACTGGCTGTTCCTTTTCCCCATAATGTAACAACGTAATGCCCAGATAGGGACATAAAAACAAATAGGCCATCAGCAAAGATAGCACCAATGACTGGCTGGAGACACAGCTGCCCAAACGGCTCACAGATTTCTGCCTCAGGACAGCATTTGCATCAGCAGCCATTTTATTACAGCTGAAACACAAAGCACATCTGCTGCAGAGCTGGTCATAAGAAATCACTGCTTCTCCATGCCAATATGGCTAGGACTGACAAACTTTACCCTACAGTGACTTGGAAATCAGCTATGCCAAGATGTTTAAAGGGGCAGAAGCAATTCCTGCTAGGCTAATTGTATATATTACCTTGCATTGTGGTAATTTTTTCTAGGAAGCAAGCAAAGGCCTGGATACAAGCACTTAGGAGAGGAAGAAATGCATGGATTTAAAAAGTGGTATAAGATGGAAGAAGATAGCTGGTTTGGTAGTCACACATACAAAAAGGAACTAGGAAACTAAGCATGAAACAGGATATGATGTGACTGCACAACAGGCTAATGCAATGGTTTCCAAGTCATGGGAAGTAATAACTCTGCTCAGTTCTGCACTAAATTGAGTGGTTTTAGATGGACAGGCTGCTTCAGTTCTGGCTGCACCAGCCCACTTCCCACTTCCCTGGGTGGCCTGTCTGTCTAAAGGCAGCCCACCAGATGTTGAAGCGGAGCAGGCTTTATCTGCTCCGGGGCATCCCCGCTAGTAGTGCTCTGGAACATCCCAAACTGCCAGCGGCGGAGCAGGCTGACCAAATCCAGAGTCCAGTCCGAAGTGGAGCAGCTGTCCATCTGATATGTGGACCCATGCTGCTTCTCTGCTTCCAGCTGACCATTGCCCCAGGAAACACCATAGAGTTGCGGGTAATCGTTTGCAACTCTATGGTATGTCTGTGGGGCACTGAACAGGCAGACTGTGGGCTGGGGAACCCACCAGATTTGTTTGAACCCAACCAAAGCAGGGCTGGATGTGCGAGGACATGGGGGTACACCCTCAGAGCAGCTCCGGGGACATGGAGCCCCACATCTGTCTGAAAACACCCATTGTGTCCAGTTTAGGACATTGCATTTTAAGGACAATGACAAACTGGAGAGGGCTCAAAATTGGGCAACAAACATAGTACACAGCAAGGGCGATAAGGAAAGTCTGAAGGAACAGGGTATGTTTAGCCTAGTAAAGGGAAGATTAAGGGGAGACATGATTGCACTCTGCAAATATCTAAAGGAATTAGATCAAATAAGATGGCAAGCAACTATTTTCCATTGATACAGAGGGCAGAAATAGAAATAATGGGCTCAAATACGGTTGGTTCGCCTCCAGAGACTTATCGAACCGGACCAGTTCTGGAATGCTCTTTGGGAAGATACCGTCTGATCTCAATGACCGTTCACTTGATGGCCTCATGGCTCTTTTGAATACTCTGCTGATGGAGGCCTTTGACTGGACAGCTCCAAGATGTCTGCTCCCTGAATACCAGCAACACAGGTCCCCCTGGGTCACAGAGGACCTGTGGTGGCTGAAGCGTGATGGGCGGAGATGGTGGTGCCGTACTCATGCTGAAGGCAACTGATTGCTGCATAGAGTTACTTTACAAATGTGTGCCATGGCTGTGCAGGCAGCAAAGAAGCAATTATTTGCTGGCCTCATAGCATCTGCAGAGGTGCGTCCAACTGAGCTTTTCCAGGTAGTGAGGAGGCTGGTTAGTCCAGCCTCCCTCCGCCTGGGACTGGAATCTTTCAGTGCTCACTGTGACATTTTTGTCAACTTTTTTGTGGATAAAATCACTCAAATTAATCACGATTCAATACTGCGTTTGATGCAATGGGAGAACTAGAGGTAATGGAAGCCCCATTTTGTTCTGTTTTAAGGGATCAGTTTCAGTGGGTGTCACTTGCTGATGCCGGGGATGTCCTTAGGGCACTTAGAGCCCCAAGCACCTGTTGTGAACTGGACCTGTGCCCATCCTGTCTGGTCAAAGTCAGCTGGGAGATGTTGGGGACATTGTGGTGGGGGTGGTCAATACCTCCCTTCAGGAGGGCAGAGTGCTGAGCTGTCTCAAGGAGGCAGTGGTGTGGCCTCTGCTCAAGAAACCATTGCTTAACATTGACTCCCTGGTCAGCTATCAGCCAGTGTCTAACCTTCTGTTGAACGGGTAGTGGCTCGGCAGCTTCAGGGACATTTGGACCATGTCAGTTTTCTGGATCCCTCGCAGTCTGACTTTCACCCGGGTTTTGTTACTGAGACTGTTCTTGTGTCCTTAGTTGACAACCTCTACTGTGAGTTGGACTGGGGTCGGTCAACCCTGTTGATCTCTCAGCTGTATTTGATACTGTTGACAACGAGATGTTGGCTGCCTATAGTCTTCCGGTCCCAATTCAGGGTGTTGGTATTGACCTATAAATCCCTACACAGCTTGGGCCCTGTCTACCTACAAGACCACCTCACACCCCGGGTCCTGGATTGGCCCCTGCGGTCTGCTGGGAGCACCCGTCTTGAAGTCCCCCAAGTATCTTAGGGTGCAACTACGGAGAGGGTGTTCTCAGTGGCCTCATGGCGGTGGTGGAACTCCCTTCCACTGGAGTTCCACTTGGCCATGGACCTTTCCTTTTTCCAAAGACAATGTAAGATCTGGCTGTTCCACCAGGCTTTCAGTGAGGGAGATGAGTGATGGCTGGAGGGGGGAAGGGTTTGGAGGGGGTGAGGGAGGGTTTCAGCTCCACTTTTGGATTTTTTTGTTGTGATTTTCTGTAAACCTTCCATTTATCTTGGGAAAGGCATAGGAAGTTAATTGCTCTAAATACAAGGACGACATGCAAAGGGATTTTAAAGTTGGCCTCTTGTTCTGCTGGAATAAATGTATCTCTTATTCTGGATGTATTCCGAGCTAAGGTGCAATCCATTCTTACATTTGGGTCTGAGGATACCCTCTCAATGGATATTCGGGCTCTGGAGACGGTCCAGAGTATATTCATGAGAAAGTTATTGAGAATACCCCAGAGTGTTCCTGCCTCAGTGGTAAGAGCTGAGACAGGCACTTTGGCTATAGACTGCCTTAAGAAATGGCTGGCCCTAGGGTATTGGCTTAAGCTAATCAACCAGGCTGAGTCTTCTTTACCAGCACTCTGTTTGGAGGAAGAGCTAGACCATTCAGGGGTGCCGCTCTACCCTTGAATTTCTCAAATTATGACATACCTATCTAGAGCAGACCTCTCAGCCTCCTGTTTTTGGGGGAAAAGTTTGCTCCTGCAAAAAAATCTGGTTAAATTAAGGTTAACTGACATTTCCAAGCAGGAAAACTTGACTGCTTTGGCTTCCTGGAAGGTAGCTCCTCAGCTTCGCTTTTTTAAACAACTGCATAAAGCTGAGCAATATCTTGCCATCTTAAAGGATGTAACATTACGTAGAGTTCTTACATGCCTTCGCCTCCAGCTTCTCCCTACTGCTGTGGTGGAGGGCCGCTATAAAAACATACCCTATGATCAACGATTTTGCCCTTGCAAGAATTCTGCAGTGGAGGACCTGGAACATTTTTAATTTTGCTGCCCTTTATATGAATTCCTCCGGCAGGCTTGGTTAACCCCCTTATGGGATGAGAGATGCTTCTCATATAAGAATAAATTAATTGAGTTATTGGCATTCCAGAATGAAAAAATTATACAGGCTGCTGCTTCTTTTGCTCTGCTAGCCATAAGAATTTGCAACACAGTGACCTGATGTTGTTGATTCCCGCCTCTGCTGTTCAGTATCCTACCATGTAGGTGAGCTTTTTTTCTGTTTCCCCATTTTGGTCTTTTCAATTCTATGTACTATTTAGTTATGACTGTTTGTTGGTGTCTTTGTATTTTTATTTGTATTTGTTATTTTTGACCATGGCGAAAGCTAGTGTCTAATAAATAAATTGTTTGATTGATATACATGTTTATATGAATTTTTAATGGCTGTTGTGAGCCACCCCAAGCTGCTGTGGCAGGAGGGGGAGGCTATAGAAATCAAATTAAATAAATAAACAAACAAACAAATAAATAAATAAAAAGTAGTTTTCAGTTAAACATAAGGACAAACTTCCTAACAATAATAGCAATTCAGCAATGGAGCAAACTGCTTAGAGAGAGTATAGGCTCTCTCTGTCACTGGAGACTTTAAAAAAGGGGTTCGACAACCATCTATCAGGAATGTTGTAGCTGTGAACTTTCTGAATCAAAGAAGGGGACTGGATGAGATGACCGTTGAAGTACCTCCAAATTCTAATATTGACCCCACATTGATGAAAGAAGGCAGAGACAGAAAAATTGGGTAGCAATGGCCACAACTTTATTTAACCAATTCAATTCAAACCAGTCTACGGGTAAATGAAATCTATAAACCTAGATCCAGTTCATAATGCTTCCCAGCCCCCTGGCTTTTCAGACCAGGAGTGGAGGGGGGGGGGAGTTGTCAACTCCTGGACCTCTAACATTATGGGTCTTGAGGAAAGCATGATGGTCTCTGAACCATCAAGGATCACTAATATCCTGGGAGGCGATGCTGCCCCCATTCTTACGAAGGTTTGCTGAGGAGTGTGAAACTGTAGGTTACTAATACCAGCAATGTCAACCACGCCCCAAGCCTCACCTCTTATGGTGTTGCCTCACTTTTCTTCCCACTTCCTAACAATTCCCCCTATCTTTCCAACTTGGACTCAAATGCCAAAAGTTGTGACAAGGAAAAAAATTATCCTATAATCCAACTCAGGCTTAAATGCCCCCCCACTTGCACAACTAGCTCTTGAGGGCAAAGGCACTGCAGGGAAGGCGAAAACAAAACAAAACCCTACGAAATGTGAAAGCCAATCTGCCCGGATTTTTTTTTTGGGGGGGGTATTTTGCAGCTCCCCGGAACAGGCAACCAGAGGAACCTGGCCCCCAGATGATCCTCCACATGTGCCCCCACCCTTGTTGTCTTCTTCCTCAGCGAGCAAGGGGAAAGGACCATTCCCTCAATCCCCACAAAGGGCATTCTATTACTCTGTCTAATGGACAGTTCCTTTACACATATAGCAGCTTTAGCACAAAGGCAGTGCACGATTACTAACCCCTGACTGTATTCTGATTTGCAAATACCATACATAGACATGAGAAGATAGTTCAATATTTATACCCTCAGTCCCTCCTGGGAAATTGCCAAAAGACTTTAAATAAATAGCAAATGCTGTAGTTGGTAGTCAGCCTCTTCAGTGTGGTTTTGGGAAGGAAAAATATGATTATTTACAAATAGTGAAAATGCTGTGGTGGGTAGAGCAGAGAGGTTTTTGAGAGGTTACAGTATGGATTCCACAACCCAAAAAAGTGAGTGTTATTTTGTTGCGGCCTTCTCCACAACCACATAGAGGTTTCAAGAGGCTAGCCAGTCTGCCCACAAATGACATAGTGGCACAACATGAGTCAAACTGCTACTAGAGTGCAGAAGCTGCTTGACAGCTGACCCATTTGGTGTGTGTACTAGCTTCAAATCTGCACCCCAAAATTCCAGGCTCCCTACACCAAGTCTCTTTACCCAGACTGAATTTAAGAATTTGTTTCCACCGAGACAAGCTACAATATTAATGCCCAGACGGGCAAAAGCATTGCAATCTTTGGTGTAACTCTACTGACTTCAGTACACAGCCATACTGCTGGTGCAGTCCTCATGCATTAAAATCAATTTATGCAATCCTCATTCATCCAGTTGCACAAGGTTATGTGTGTGTAAGTTGTGTGTCAAAGTGCTGTGCTAAACTTAAGTGGGTACCAAATCCTCATTCACAGTGAGAATGGCCTGAAGCGAGAGCAAGTGCTCTCATTCCGTTGGGAAATACCAGCCGTTGGGGGAGCAAGGAGGAAACTACCAACATTGTTGACATATTCTGTGATTTTCTGCTATTTTTGAACATGACTGTAATTTCCAATAATTTCTGGTAATATTCACTAATTTGCTAGTATTACCGATACTACTGGAAATTACCAAAATGGCAGAAAATAGCAGAAAATCACAAAAAATATCAAAAATGCCAGTAGATTTCCTCCTCGAGCGAATGAAAGCAAAGGAGCTATTTCCACTGGAAACAGCACTCGCAAAGATTTTTCATTTCAGCTCTAACCAGTGGTGGCTGGTGGTTTTTGAGGCTGGTGGAGCAGTGGGTGGGTTGAACCTTCTGCCGGTGGCTTTGCCCAGCGGTGGGCTAGATTCAGGAGCAGAAGTAGGTGGAGCCAGGAGAATCAGTAGGCCAGTGCCGTGGCTTAACCCAGCAGCAAGGAGTTCCCAGGGTTAACATTGGATGGACATTACATTAGTTAACACTGGGAACTCCTTACTGCTGTGTGAAGCACTCCCACTGGGGGATAGAGAGCCCTCTTCCTGGGGTCCCATCCACTCTCTCTTTCCCACCGGGTCCAAATTAACCATAGCAGGTTACAAAAATAGATTACATGGCCATCACCTACCTTTATCTTGAACCCTTGAATCCTTGATTTTCATGGCTTCCTTTTCATTCTCTTCTTAGAAGAGAATGAAAGGGAAGAGAAGGACAACAGGGGAGAGTAGGAGGGAAAGGGTTTGGTTTTGGTGCATGAGAATAGTAAGGAGAAGAGATGGGTTCAGTGGGGGACAGGGGAAAGGGGTCTCCTTGTTGTCTTCAGCCTTCTGTTTTGCCATGATCATACCTACTTTCTCTTCTGTTCACAAGGAGAGCAGTTGCAGGCCTGTATAGCAAACAAACACTCCCCATCCAAACCAGCACCCCCAGTACCACCACTGTACCCCCAGCAGCCAAATGCCTATCCAAGAAAACAGGCCTTTTAAAAGAAGTTTGGCAAGTTTCAGGGCTGCATTGCCACCAAACCAGGCCTATCCAGACCAGCATCCCTAGTAGCTACACAATATCCCCAACACCCAAATGCCTGTCCAAGCACACAGGTCTTTTAAAAAAGTTTGGCCAGTTACAGGCCTCTGTTGGCACCAAACCAGCCCCATCAAAATTTAAAATGTACAATTCAATTCGAACACAATACCTGTTTCCACTCTTGGATAAATACCCAGGGAGGATGGATTTAAATCTATTATGGCATGCTCTTAATGTCCTGAATACATGCAGGCCACTATACATTTTTTAATACAGGCTTTTGTTATTAGAAATTGATTTATGAAATCCAAAACCTTGGAGGAGGTCTTGGAGGTTACTCATGGCACACAATGCAAAGCCCTTAGGGAATAGTTAAACCCACAGGTTGATATTGAAGTAAGGACACAAGTATCCCATAAAACTGTTACATTTCTGTGTTACTGGTCTACTGTAAATAAATGGACGTAGGTTGGATTGTATTGTATCAAACTCAAGTCTATATAACTAAAGTCTCAGATGCTCCGGTATTTATTAGAGATGTATTATTTTGTTTTTAACTTTATCTGGGCCACAGTTTTATATTTATTATATGAGTTTTTATGTTTTTGGCTATATTTGTTGTATGGTTATAACTATGTTATTAATATGGTATGTATGTTTTTGTTCTAATTACTATGGCCTAAGGTCACGTTAATAAATCTACTTACTTACTTACTTAAAATTTAAACAATGCATTTCTGTTTTCAACAAAACCCCCAGTCAAGATGCTCAAAGTCACACAGTCACAAGCAGAGAGGCCAGAAACTACTTTCCAGCAGAGAGCAGCAGTGAAACAGTGAAGAGACCATTTCAAGAAAAGAGTAGCCATGACCAGTAGACCCACAAATTTATAAAATGGCCTCTCTACTCATGCTTGGGAGGGGAGAAGGAAAGCATCAATGCATCATACAAACACAGAGCAAGCAAAGCAAACCATCTTAAGACAACAATGTTATGTACAGTCCTTAGCACACCATAAAAGCAG
>QEPC01004641.1:492372-523431 GCA_003113815.1 Sphenodon punctatus | reverse complement strand
CCCCCCCCCCCAAGCAGCCCCCAGGTCCCTTTTTCACCAGTGTTTCCCAGCAAAATAACTAAAAACAACTAACTCATTAATGGGGATGTGTCTGATGCAGGTCCAGCAGCAGCATGGGGTAACAAAGCCACAAACAAGCAAGGCCAGCCAGCACTCTCTCTCCACCAAAATGGCGCAAATCACCAGCATCCCAAATGAGGAGAGCTCTCTTTTAATGCCACCCTAGGGGGTGGGCTACAGGCAGGCAACTGAGCCCTCAACAGCAGCAGTGGTGTACACTGGAACACACTGCCTGGGCGTTTGAGTCTCCAGTCCGGACAGAGTCTTTCAAAGCAGCCCATAGGGCTCTGTGGAACACTGCCCCCACTGGTGGGGAAAGCAAAGTGCTTTCCCCCATTCAGGCAGCATGGGCTCTAAGCCCAATAGCCTAAATAGCTTTTGTAAAGTTTTGTCCCTTAAGGGACTGCTTAGAGCAGGCTCAGCAGGAGGCACCAGCCCCCACCCTCTCAGCTCCTGCCTGCACATGTGTCCAGGAAGGCACAACAACAACAACACTAAGCACTAAGCTGATTGCTGAACTGGAGGACTCGGAGCAGGTTTGGAGTGGGTTGCTGGCTCCCCTCCTCCTCCACCTTGGGACTCAGATGAGAGGGTTTTTTCTTCTTCTATTTTTTCTTTCTTTTTAAAAGCATGAAGAGTGTGCAGAGGGGGATCAGGCCAGAAGGGGCAATGCCCCTGGTGCCCTGCAATGCACACCGCCCCTGGCTCTAACAGTGAGAGGCCCCACTGTTCAGCATAATTATTGCCAGTAATGTGGGTACATGAAAGGCAAATAATCACCAAGCAGGAGTTGACCTAGTAACTAATATCTGAACTTCTTTATCTCCTCCTCTGTACCTGGGCATAGGTACCACTCAAGTGCTGATTACATGGTCAGCGGAACATAGATTGCACTCAAAGTTCTGCTGGGTGCCACGGCATGGTTATGTGATGGGCAATGATTAAGGCTGAAATGAGATTTTTCAAAAATGGGAATTCCCATCAAAATCCCAGGTCCCAATACCTTCTTGGTTAAATTGAGAACCTCGGTACTCAACCTTAGTTCACATACTCATGGGAACCAGACTATTATTTCATCCTGGTCCTGTACTCTGGTGTTGGTTTCTTCAGTCCTCACCATTCATGGTAGTGGGTGCTGTAAGGAGAAACTCTGCTGTCTTCTGACAAAACCTTGTGGTTCCACAGCACTTCTACCACCTAAAGACAGTCTCCCTCAGTTACCCCTTGAAAGCAGGCTACCTTCCTCTGCCTTCACTTCAGTCCAGTACACACTCTTTTCTTGAAAAGACCCCAGTCCCTCTCCTTCTCCCTCTCTCCCCTGGTTCCAACTGTCCCTCTTCTTTTCAAAACCCTCAACATTCCATCCCAGATTCAGCATCAGCCAGACTTTCCCTTGTCCCTGCAGTATGTCCCAAAGACACCCAATCACACCTGCATAGTGCACAAGGGTTGCACGACATCCACAAATGTTGTGCATTTGGGTTGCACAACATATGCACAACATTTGTGGATGTCGTGCACCTTGTGCATCATGCATGCACAAGAACTAGTGGTGGGGGTTTCAATTTTAAATTGAAAATGGCTGTTTCAGTTTAAAACTGAAGGGTCCAAAAATCGGGCTGTTTCAGTTCCCAATTTTCACGTCTGTATCTTCCCATTGAAGTCAATGAGACATCTTCCCTTTGACTTCAATGGAAAGGGGAACTGGGATCCAACCTCCAACCATCCCCATTCCCCAGGGCCCACTCCCAGTCCCAACCTCAGATGGTAAGGGTGGGGATCTGCATCACTAACACCTACACACACACACACACACACACACACCCCAGGGCCCTGTCTTTACCCCCACCCCCAGGGCCCTGCACTTACCAATATAGGTCTAGGTCTGGAGGATGGGGGTGATGAAGAGCCACCGGTTCCACTGACAGCAGCTGGGTCCAGCCAGATCTCCTCTGCTTCCAGGTGACTGGGCCGCCTCCGCTGGTGGGTGGTGTAGCTGGCTCTGATGCCAGGTGGATGGGCCTCCTCCAATGCTGGATGGAGGAGGAGGCCCAGCCATTCGTCAGCAGAGCTGTCTCTACCACCCAGTAGCGAAGGAAGTCTGGCCATTCAGCAACAGAGTCAGCTCCACTGCCGGGCAGCCGGGCCTCCTCTGCTTCTGTGAGGCCACGCTGCTGCTGTGGAAGGCCTGTTGGTGCCTCTTTCTTTTACTCCTTTTCTTTTAGGACACGCTGCCAGAACTCCCTACTCCAGCAGTGCACATGTGCAAAATGGTCACTAGGGCCATTTTGCACATGTGTAACCCTTTTCCAAAATGACACCAGCAACATCAATGCCATTTTCGAAATAGACAGGTGTTCTGCGCATGCATGGAATGGCTCCACATACACACAGAATGGCTGCCCTTTTCCAAAATTGCTTAGATGCTGCCCTTCTTTAGTAGGCTATGGTTGTTAGCTGGCACCTGTCTAACCTTACAATTGTGATGAAGTTGAATAATCAACATTTCTGTACTAGCAGTGATGGTTTTGCAGCTCCCGATTCCTACTGAGAGGAATGTTTTGCATATAATAGATGACTGCCAACTTTTTATCATTTTTTCACATGAATTTCATTCTGCTTCTGACCAGTTTTTTTATGAATCTTTTTATCATATTAGCAAGGAAGCTTGAACCTCAAAGGTGACCTTATTGGCCCAGTATAGCTGTCTACCTAGTCACAGTGTCAGCCCATGAATAGAATATATTGCTATAATGAATGCACAAGGGATGCTACTCCTTAGCAGTAATGGATACACTTTCTAAACCTGTATCCGGGCTATAGTCAGAAGGGAGGGCTTCTATTAAAATTAATAGCCTGCTTGCTCTTTTTTTATCAGTATATTATTGAAATGGTGTTCTTTCAAGGTTGCACAGCTGGTTTAATGCTGATTATGTTTTAAGCCAGAGTGGATAATTAAATAGGATATAAACCAGTGTTGGGTTAGTCATGACAGAAAAGATGCCAAGAACAGTACAACAAAGGCCACTTGCTGATAAAATAAAAGGAGCAGAGATAAATTTCAGACAAAACTATAGTTTTATAGGCTTTCTTTGCTCTTCACCAGAAAAATCTGGGTTGCTTTGAATGCTTTCAGTTTTCTATTTATTAAAACAAAACTTGAATTCCTATTCCCAGTGATTCTACAGCTGCACATCATCCATAGCAAGTCTTTCAGTCATCTCTGTCACATATTTCGTAATTAAGCAGAGCACCTTCTTAGGAGGTGTTCTTTGATGACTCTTACTTAGGGTATTTTCAGATGTTACGAGATCACGCTCAACCATGGGGAATTCCCACATGGTGATCGTGGTCTCGTAATGTCTGTTGGGGTGAATGGAAGCTGCCTGCCAGATGTTCACCCCAGGGAATCACAGGGGTGAACACATTGAACATGCAAATGGAGGCCCTGCCCAGAGCATCTCCATTTGCGTGTTCAATGTGATTCACGCCCATGATCAGGGGGATCATCTTGTCTGTCCCCAGACCAAGGCCCGGAATCAGCGACGGGATTCCGGGCTGTGATCAATGACCCAGGGGGCAGGCGGGCGCTGTGGCCGCATTTGCCGTGTCACCCACCCGCCTAGGTAGCATGGGGGGGCGGGGCTGTGCGGCCACACGTTGAGCCATGCAGCCCCTCCCCCTCCCTGATTCCCCGCCAGTACAGGCCCCGTCACGTCTAAAAATACCCTTATTCTGGAATAATTTACATGCTTCAACTGAGGTCCCAGTCAGTGCTTCCAGAGAACCAAGCTCCCAGTGAATTCTGCAAATTTAGAACATGGTCCTTAGGGCATTTAGCTCTAACATGAATCTGCTTGGCATAATCGTGACTTGCACCAACATCAACTGCCTTGACATTCGTGATGGTCCTTGTATTTTATCACCTTGATTGTGAAGGCAACAGGGTGGCTAATGTGCACTGTTAAGGAGTTCTTCTGGGGGTTCTTATTCCAGAAAACCCATATATTTATTTATATATTTATTTATTTAAATTTATATCCCAGAAAAACACCATTTAATTAATTAATTAATTAATTAATTAAATCCCACCCAGAGCCTTATGAAAATTCCAAAATTAGATTTTATTTTTAAGAAAGCCATTGAAAATGTTAAGTATTATTCTATTATGCTTGCTTTAATAATTCTATTACATATCCCAGTACTGGATATCTTGGATCATTTTGCAAAATGGTACTTTTAGAAAACCATGGAATTTTCTTCATGAGTAATGTTCTATTTCTTTAGAACAGAAGCATATGATTTATGTTATTTCATGCTGTAGATAATGCATTGATAGTAATCTTTAAAATGCCAATGACCTAGTCCTAAGAGCTCAATCAGAAAACAGCTTTCTCTACACTCTTCTGAGAATAATAAGGAAAGCATTTAATGGTTTCTCTGGAATATTTCTTGGAGAGAATAACAGGTATTACTTTATATTATATATAGATATAGATATATAAAAAGAAAACTGGTTCCACTCTTTCTAGATTAGAGGGAAATGTCATAACACATTTCATCCTTTCCAAGATCTAAATAACTTTACCACAAAATAAAGCAATGCAAGATAGATGGACAGAAGACTGATATCTCTTCCGAAAAGGGATAATCTCAATCTACTAAATACAGGAAGTATGATGGGGGCGGGGGGGATTAAGGTTCTGTGAGTTAATATGCTAACTGAATTATTACTGAAGAGAAGTATTACAGAATGGATTGAATAGGCCATTTGTAATATGTATATTTCTCTAAGTGAATGACTGCCCAGATAACTTTAGACCTCAAGACTGCAAGTACCTGTGACCACAATGTTTGGTGGAAGCAATGGTGCACTTCGTTGAGCAACGTGGGTAATTTTATTACATCAGATGAGATGTGAGTCACTTAGGTCCATCTCATGGAAAATACCCTCTCACTGCCGAGAGAAGACATAGGGTGTTTTTAGCAAGCACCTCCCCACCCCTTACCCATCCATCATGTATTTTGCAGGGCTTTATAGGGCACCAATGTGGCCCTGCAACATGCATGATGGGTGAGTAATGGATGGGCAGGCGTGTGTATAAAAACACCCATAGACACAAGTTTGGAATTATGCTTTTAAAAAGTTATTTTTATAGCCCACTTAATGGTCTAGAAGCAAAATTGGTTCTATAGCATTTTTGCTGAGCATCCCACTGGTTGTTCAGTCTGTCATAATATATAAAATATCATTGCTCTGATACCACTGCATCAGCTTTTCCAAGCTACTGCACAGCCAACATAATTAAGAATAAGCTAATGTCTTTCTACTCTCTTTTTTTCACTTTCAAAGAGCTCTCTGCAGAAGAATATATATTTTCCCCTCAATCACAGTGTGATTTATACTTGGGCACATATTTTATCAGACTTTTCTATTTAAGATTTTAAATTCATTTTCAACTTCCAAGTGGTTTAAAATTATTTTTCTGGTGCTTTATCAATTTAGCTTCTGCTGTTGACTGTCTCTATCTTCCCCTTTACTCTCTTTAAAAAGCACTAAGGTACTTTCCCCATGATTAAACTGATATGATGAACTGATATGGAACGGCACTAAGATTGCCTAGATCTACACCCCCAAATGTAATTGACCTTCAGTCTCCCTCCTGGAGTTGATAGCATTTTAGCACTATAATGTGTAACTGGAATTTTAGGAGAGCAGCACTTCTCCAGATTTACAGTTTCATTGTTTCATGGATCAGTTAAGAGGAGATGCTAAAATAGCTGAACAAAAAGTTTCTTTCCACAATCATCTGACCTCTGGAATTTTCTTAACTTCGCCTAGTGATTAATAAGCAACTTTATTGATTTAGTCTTCATCCCAATGTATGTTTTTGGAGTGAAATCATCTTCTGATACATTGTTACAGCATATATTTTGTTGATAGGTCCAGTAGTATTTGGCATCCAAATACAAACTGTAATTCAAGTAGAAGTGTTTATTAGTGCCAATGGCGACCAAGACAAAGTAGTATGGTGATAGCTTTAATTGGACCAACTACAGTTAGTGGAGGTGTGCAAGCTTCCGGACCTCACACGGTCCTTCATCAGGCAAGTCTGGGGTTACAAAATAAAGAAATAAAGCAAAGCAGAGGTATATACAGTGGTGCCCACTGAACTCAGAGGGAGGGGAGGGAAATACACTGCTGTTGTATTCTTTTTCCTACATATAGCTATGGCCTTCTGCAAAACAACGGTGCTTTACTATAGCAGCTGATGACCAGGTGTTCATATTGATTAGATATACCATTACCACAAATCCTGTATGCTAAATAGGCCTTAGCACAAAGTGGCAGAATACCAAGGCTTCATGTGAAATGTGATTGTGTAGCTTTGTAAAATTAGTTATCTAATTGCATCAACTGCTCATTAATTAAGGTGCAACTCCAGCTGGGGAAGGGTGTAAGTGGGGCTTGATGATTAAGTTCAGAAATTAAACTTTCAAGTTGATTAAATAACCAAACTATTCCAGTCTCCCAAACTTTTCTTAGCACCACTGGGCCAGATTCTCAGGAAATCTGTGCTTTCTGCTCTAATTTAGGCAATACAAAGGAAGAGTGAAACTACATGTAAACTTGGTGGTGGTACATATTAAACCTCCCTTCCTAAAGTCGCAGGTTAGAAGGCTGGGTGGGAGCAGATTGGGGCAGGGGGGGGGAGAATGCTTTTTTTTTAAAGAATCTTTCAAATAAATCAAGTGGTTATGGGAAGATTTTGTAATTAATGTTTATTTTATTTTATTTTTATTTATTACATTTTTATCCCACCCTTCTCCAAGAACTCAGGGTGGCTTACAACACAGGAAATATAAAATGTAATCAAATACATTTAAAATGCCTTAAAACCCACATCATTCCACCACTTAAACCACCCTTTATCCCCATGTACCACCCACCAATCCTCCCCAAACTCCTCTACCCAAGCCCACCCTATTCCTGCCTGCAAAACAGCTGGCCAAACAAAAAGGTCTTACATTGCCTCCAGAAGATGAACAAGCTCGAGCTTAGGCAGATCTCTAAAGGGAGGGAATTCCATAATTGTGTGCACCCCTGTTGTAGCAACTTCATGGGCAGTTGGCACTCGCAAGAGGATGCCCCCAGCTGACCTCAGAGGTCACAATGGTACATAGGGGGAAAGGCGGTCTTTCAGATACCTGGGACCCAAGACGTTTAGAAATTTATAGGTTAAAACCAGCACTTAGAATTGTGACCAGAAGACGATTGGCAGCCAGTGCAGACTCTGGAGCATTGGTGTAATGTGCTCCCGGAGACCTATCGCCCAACAAGAGATGGGCAGACATGTTCTTCACCAACTGCAGTTCCCAAACAATCTTCAAGGGAAGCCCTATGTTGAGCGCATTGCAGTAGTCTAGCCTTAAGATTACAAAGGCATAGATGATGGTGGCCAGATCCAAACCTGATAAAGTTGGCAGCCTTTTCACCAGATCGAAAAGAAGACTGAGGGGAGATATGATTACTTGTATAAATATGTCAGGGGAGTTAACACAGATTGCGAAGGCATGGATGACGGTGGCCAGATCTGAATCTGATATGGTGGCAGCCTTCTCACCAGGTCCAAAAGAAGGCTGCCAGAAGATATGATTACATTGTATAAATATATCAGGGGAGTTAATGCAATAGAAGGGGAAGATTTATTCAAGCTAAAAGGGAGCGTGGGTACAAGAACTAATGAATACAAGCTGGTTATCAATAACTTTAGACTGGAAATTAGAAAACGGTTAACAGTTAGTGCAGTGAACTACTGGAATAAGCTTCCAGTGGCAGCTGTGGGAGCAAGGAATCTGAACAGTTTCAAAATGGAGTTGGATAAATTTATGGCATACATCTTGTGAGGAGTTTTTGTTATTTGATGCTGCAGGACAACGTGGTGACCCCCCATCCCACCCCCCACCCCAGCAATACATGTTGGGTTCCCCCACCCCCTTACTTCTTGTATTATCAAAGTTGTCTGCAGCTAGAGATGCTACTGTCAGGGCATTCTGAAGCCTGGGTACTAGATTGTATATAATATCAGATGCCTTGCTGGTGGGTCCTATATGTGTACTCAGGGTCTAACTGATGGCCATATTTGAGGTCAGGAAGGAAGTTTCCCTCTGGGCAGATTGGCAGTTGACCGAGTTATTTTTTTTTATATATATACCTTGCCCTGCACTATGGGTGTGGCTTGACTTGTTGGGATATCCGGATCCTTCTTTTTCTAAAATTATTTCATTATTTTGGGATTGGTGTACTCTGCTTGGTCCTAGTCTCTACTTGTAGCTATTATTGGGATTTCTCTGTGCAAATGGTTGGGGTGTGGTGGGTTCTGCAGTGGTGCAGGGGGCTGGACTGGATGAACATTGAGGTCCCTTCCAGCCTTGTGACTCTGACTCTAAGTTGGTAAAAAGCGCTCCTGACCACTTTCACCACCTAACAATCCAGGCACAGTAGTGGATCCAAGAGCGCCCCAAGGCTGCGAACCTAAGTGCCCAAGGGAGGCTGGATCGTGTCAATGACAGAGGTTCCCATATCCTCCAGGTCACAAGACAGGCCAATCATTATCACCTCAGTCTTGTCTGGATTCAGCTTTAATTGACTCACCCACAACCAGTCCCCAGTGACAACCAGGAACCTGGTAAGCACCGAGACTGCAGGACCTGGGTCAGAAGAAAAGAAGAGATGGAGCTAGGTGTCATCTGCATGGTAGATGGCACGTCACTCCAAATCTCCAAATGATCTCACCCAGGGTCCTCAGATACACACTGAGCAGGAGTGGAGACAAGATGGAACACTGTGGGATCCCACAAGGGGTCTCCTGAGGGGATGACAAGCCACTGCCCATCACCACCCTCTGGATTCTCCCAGCCAGGAATGAACAGAAGCAATCAAGAGCACTGCAGTCCTGTGCACCCCGCCAGGTCCCGCAGCCATGTCAACAGCACCTCATGGTTAATGGTATCAAAGACTGCCGAAAGATCGAATAGAATTTAAATGTCACAATTTCCCCTATCGTTTTCCAAGCGACGATCATCAACCAAGGCCACAAGCACAGTTTCAGTGCTATGCCCAGGAGGAAAACCCAAATGACATGGGTCCAGGAAGTCAAAAGCATTGAGATGTGCCTGGAGTTGGAAGGCAACCACCTATTCAATAACCTCCTCTAAAAAGGGGAGGTTAGAGACAGGATGATAGCTGGCAGGGTAGTTGACATCAAGAGATGATTTCTTGAGCAGAGGTCAGACAGTCGACCGCAGTCTTGAAGTCATTGACAACCCCAGTCAGCAATGCCCCCAGTATCTTCCAGCTGGCTTTCACCAGCCAGGATGGACATGGATCTAATTCACAACTGATTGCCCAAACCCTTCCAAGCACATGCTCTGTATCACTGGATGAGGTTAAATGATGCTGATCCATGTAAACCAGACAAGACCAGGCTTCCTCAACCCCAAACTGACTCTGCACTCAAATTAGCAATGCCAAAGTCAAGTCAAATATGATAGACAGCTTGATCCCGAAGCCTGCATCAACCACACAGATGCTGCATGCACGTATGCATGGTTTCCACACAGCACAATGGGCTGGCTATGGGGATATGTACAGATTGTGCACGGTTTACACAGGCTTTGGGATCGAGCCCTTTGTCTGCAAAGTAGATGGCAAACTTGTCACAGCAGTAGTCAATGAATCTAAATCCAGGTGGAGACATCCAGGATTTAATAACCTATTCACCACCCAGAAAAGCTCTGCTTGGTGGCACATGGTGGCAGTGATGAAAACTTTCTTTGCCACCGCCATAGCCATGACATAGTCCTTCAAAAACAGTCTATGTTGCAGTCAAACACCTTGGCTCAAGTTGAGTGCCACCTGCGCTCTAACTGCCTTCCCTCTCACATTAGCAGCCTCAGGTCCTCTGTATATCAAGGAGACCTGTGATGCCGCCACGGAGGAAACAGATACCTGGGCTCCACTGTGTCAATAGTCCGGGTCATTGACAGGGAAGTCCCCCAGAGAGTTCTGGAATCCTACTGGATCCATTAGTCTCTGGGAGTCGGGCATCCTAACCAATCCAAAATCCTGATGGGGGCAAAGGAGGGCAAGGATCTGGGCCTTTAACGTATAGTCCAAACCATACCCATCACAAATGCATCCAGGACCTAGCTGCCTATCTCAGACTTAATATGATGCACAGTTAAGGTTTTGCGTTCAAAAATAAGGATACGAAAATGGATGAATAAGCAAACAATTGTAATTTGCTTTCATCAATTTTGGTTTAAAAATGAAAAACCCCAAACACCTGTGCATGCACAAATGGCTGCTGGACCATTCTGCGCTTATGTGGCTCTTTCCCAAAAGGTTGCGGGCAGTCATTTTGCGCACGGACATTGATTTTGTTTTAATTAAAAATAAATAAATAAATTAAAAATCACTGCACATGTGCAGCTGGCAGCCAGTCTATTCTGCACATGCACAGCTCTTTCCCTAAATGGCGCCAGCATTTTCAGTGACATTTTGGAAAAAGGCAGTCAGTCAAGAGTCCAGCACTTCACATTCATTGACCAGCTGCCCTTTTCCAAAATGGCACCAATGCTGCCAGTGCCATTTTGGAAATAGGCTACATATGCACAGAACTGGTCTGGTGGCTATTTTATGCATCTGTAGCAATTTTATACAAAATTATTAATTAAAATCACCACACATGCACAAAATGTCTGTCAAACCATTCTACACATTTGTGCCCTTTTCCAAAATGGTGCCGCCAAATATCGATGCCATTTTGGAAAAGAGCAGCTGATCTACACATACACAGAATGACTGCCTTTTCCCCCAAATGGTGCCAATGCTGCATGCAGTTCATGTACAAACAGCCCTGGTCACCAGGAACTGTCATTTTTTTTTTTTTTTTTTTATTATATCTTTTAATTAAAAAAAAGTAAAATGAAGAGGAATTGAGCTGGATATTGTGAATGCTTTGTCAAGGCTTATTGAAGAGAAGTTGGTGGCATTGGGGGAAGGAATTAACGGGTGCGTGGGGGTAAATTAAGTAACAGTCAATCAGCTGTAGTCATTGTTGGGGAGCTTGAACTTTGCCTGTCACATGCTGGCCCCTGGGCGAGCATTCCTATCCATGTTGTGTGCTAAGTGGTAGGGAGGGGAAGGTATGCCAACTCACTACCATGTCAGGATGACCCAGGAATGAAAGCTGATCTGGTTACATGGGCAACCTTCCTTACTGATTTTAATGAAGTTAGTTTCTGGAGACCGAACTTGTTACTGGAGGCTGTTTTGGATTGCCTGATTGTGACCGTTATGCTTTTCTTCCTCAGTGTGATGTCCCCCATTTCAATGACCGTACCTGAGATGTACAATCTCTTTCCTACATCATGGACCTGGCTCTTCTACCCTTTGTTTTGTGGAACCCTAGGGTACCTTGGCTCGGGAGCCTCATCTCTGAAATGAAAAAAGACAACCCAACTCCTCCCCATGTGCCCAGAGCCCTCCTCGTGCTGGGCTTGCTCTTTGGGCCCAGGCTGTTGGACCTGTGAGTGTGCGATACCTACCGGTGGGGGTTGAGACACTACTGATGCCAGTGCCTGAGGCCTGACCACTGGAATGCAATTGGGAGACAAGGGGGCTGCTAGAAACCTGGCACAAAGCCAAGGCCACTGCTACCACAAGCTGCCTCATCAGCTGCTCACAGCGCCCCCCTAGTTTGTCTTGAACAGACAGTAGGAAACAATCCCTACTTTCATCAGAGGGACCAGGGCCAGGTGGAGGGGCTTGGGCCAGGTGGAAGCACCTCTCTGGTCTTCCTTTTCCCTTGGAGAGGTGCTTGCTTGGCTCTCTTCCATGGGATGACAACATGGCCTCACTCCCCTCTTCTGGATCAAGAATGCAAGTAGAGAGATGAGCTTGAGGGGATGGTTGAGTGGAGTTTATGGGTCATAGGACAGGGCTGCACACACATGATCTCCACTTTCTTCTAGGCCCCATCTTGTCTACCTGACCTTAATTGCCTCTTCCTGTTGCCTCTCCTGCCTGCCCCAGCTCAGTCCCGCAAGCAAGTCACCAACATCCTATGGTCAATGGTATCAAAAACAGCTGACAGATCTAACAGAATTAGCAGGGTCAAATAACCCTGCTCTAATTCATGGTAGAGGTCGTCAACCAATGCCACCAATGCTGTCTCAGTGCCATAACCCGGACAAAAGCTTGACTGTGAGGGATCCAGATAACCAGTGCAGTCTAGATGCCCCTGCAGCTGCTGAACCACTACCTTTTCAATAACTTTCCCTAAAAAGGAATAAATACAAAATAAATAAATAATTGAAACTGGAATGATGGTGTGTAAGGAAACAGACTGGGTGGAGTTGCTAAAGGAATATGAGTACCAGGCAGAGGCTGGAGAACTGGGGGTAAAATAGTTATTATTGAAGACACAACAACAACACAACCTAATGAATAAGAAAGATTGAAAGAGTGGAAAGAGCCTGGAGCTTTTTAAAGACCTGAAAATAAAAGGGGACACCTACAGTAGAAAGAAAGAAGCATCACTAAGGATGGGTATAGTGTATAGGGGAGTAACACAATAGCACAAAATGAGTTACAACTAGCAAGAGATGGAAAATCAATAAGGTGTTCTGTAAGTACACTGGAAGTAAGGGAGAGCTAAAAGAAAATGTAGGCCCATTATTCAAGGCTGAAGGCAAGTTAATAACTAAAGACACAGGTAGTGCGATTTCCATATTGCTGCACTAGTGTTAGTTCCATTCATTTCAAATGGACATAGCTCTGGTGCAGCTCTATGCTTGAAGGTTGTACTGAAATATGGTTAATGTACTCAATGCCTATTTTGCTTCATTCTTTATAAAATATAGATATATCATGACAAGATGATCAAGTATTTAATGGTGGGAAGGGGTGTAGGTCAAATAGTATTTGTATAACTTAAATATATTTATGGCAGCAAAACCTAATGAACTCCACCCTAGAATATTAAAAGAACTAGCCAACATTAATTTGGAGCCATTGGCATTCAGCTTCAAAAACACTTGGAGTACACAAGAAAGGTGGAAACAAAATATCTATTTTAAAAGGAAAGGAACAAGAACAAGTTGGAAACTATAGATCAGTTAGCTTGAATTCAATACCTGGTAAATTGGTGGAACAGATTGTACAGAATCAGTTTGTGAGCACCTAATAAAGAGCAAGATATTCAAAAGTAGCCAACATACATTTACCAAGAATAAATTATACCAAACCAACCTTTTTTCCTTCGTTGATAAGGCTGATGGCTTAGCGGAGGGGGTGGAGCGAGATTGCAGCTTATGTACTTTATTTTACGCTGAGTGAGTCATTTCACACAATTCACATGATACTCATAAAGAAGGTAGAGAATTTGGGCTAGATAGATCTACTGCTGGTGCGTACACAACTGGTTAAAGTCATGCCCAGTAAGTACTAATTGACAGGTGTGGTTGGCCCATTGTGGAGGAATTGGCGGTGCCCTGTCAGCTCCCCAGCCCTCTTCTGCTGCCTCTATTGCTTCTTGCATCACCAGAATGAAGTTGATGCATGCACAGAAGGCTGCTCTATCCCTCTGCATTCTGTGCATGTGCTGACTTCATTACAGCCATACAGGCAGCAGAGGGAAAACTCCCCTAGGCTCTGCTGTACCTACGTAGGAGAACAGAAACCAGAATTTCTCCTGCTATAGAGCTATAGGGAGGGGTTGGAGGCAAGGGTTGGTGAGCTCCCTGTGGTCCCTAGCCAACCAGCTTGTCTGCAGGGGAGCTGGAGCCAATGCTCCCAGCCAATCACTAGGAAGAAAGCATGGAGAAGGGAGATGGAAGCCATGCCTCCCTCCTAGAGCTGCAACTGTGGGCACACAAAGATTTGGGCACCCCCGACAAATCTGAGGTGCCCAAATGGACCTGGTCCCATTCGGCCACCATCAGTACCCAAGCAGGACCCAATGGGCTGCTCAAATGACAAGCCCCAGCTAGGATCGCTGCAGAGCTCAGCTCCACAGTGGTCCCAGCAGGGGCTTGTAAGTTTTAAAAGTCACTTCCCACCCCTACCCTGAAAGGAAATGGACTAGACAATTTTTTAAAGATAGGCTCTATCCCTGAAATTCTATGATTCTGTGACTTATGTAATCAACATTTACATCTGAAAAGAGATTTAATGTTTTAAAAATTATGTTTAGAGTAAATGTTTCAACTTCTTAAAATTGGGTCCTGATTTAAGTGTTTTGTTAGGCTGTTTTCTTAGCTTTTTAATTTTTTGTGATGGGCTAGTACAATGGTCTTAATTGCAAATCTGACTGACTATGAAGTTCAATTAACGCGTTTTTCGTACTTGAGAAAATTATGAAAAGCAGCGTAGCATGAGAATAAAATCCCAAAGTATCCAAGCAGAAAAGTTAATCATCATCATTACCATTTACAGCATGTTTGGATAACTTGCAGAGTGTCTTTGCAATAAATTACATAACTGCTTTAAAAATGCTGAGAAACTACTGTAATAGGGCTGCTCACTGCAGACCCTTCATCATGGGAGGTCTCCCATGTGGCTGCTGGCTGTCTTCCGGCTCCTTCAATCTCAGAGGTTCCTCTATTCAACTTTAAATCTCAGTCAAACAAATGCCTTGCTACTGGGGTTCACTCAGGCCTCTGGCCTCTGGCTACACTCAAGCCCTCATCCAGGCAAGCATCTCCCAGTTTGCTCACTCAGGTTTCCAATGGGGCTGCTCCCTCTTGGCCCTAACTCAGCCACCTTCTTTCCTGATGACTCCAGACTCTCTGCTCCCTGCTCTAACCTGAGGTCAGAGGAGGCTTCCATTCCCTCCAACTACTAGGGATGTACGAACAGAACCAGGTTTGGATGTTCGGTCATTCGGTGGTTTGGGTCGAACTTTGAGTTTGGATTCGGTATTCAGTTCAGTTGGACTCGATTTGGTCTTTAGTTCAGTGCAATCAGGAACTGAAAATGACATTTGGTTTTTGAAATAAAGGGAAACACTTAAAAACATATTTCCAGCGATAACTTTTTTTTTTCTTATTCAGGCTTGATGGAATTTGGGGAGAATGTACCCCCAATGGAGGGCACTGTGTGTACCAAAATTCGAAATGATTACCTAAAGGAAACCGATTTCAGAAGCAATTGAATGTTGTGATTTTAAGAAAAGCACCATACACATTCATGGCTGCAACCTCTTTTCTTCATCCAATGTTCATGAAACTTGTGCATATTATGGCCCTCCATTATGTCCCTAATACTTCTGCCAATTTTCAGAAAAAGTGAATAAAGGGTCCCAAGGATATAAGACATTAACCTGAAAATACATTTGCAGCTGTAACATTTTGATATTCCATTCTGTTTACAGTATATTTGGCAAGAATGTATCAAATACCTTTCCTGCCATTTCA
The DNA here is from genome assembly GCA_003113815.1 of Sphenodon punctatus. NCBI lineage: Eukaryota > Metazoa > Chordata > Lepidosauria > Sphenodontia > Sphenodontidae > Sphenodon > Sphenodon punctatus. The sequence continues at coordinate 507,888 of QEPC01004641.1, read as the reverse complement.
GCAAATGTACAGGAGATTTTGATAAAGGGACCCAATTATATAATCACTTGATATTGTCCCCATGAATATCATTGTTCAGATTACTATCAGCATATTCAGTGCCAGTCAGAGGCAGGAACCCTGCAAGGCAGCGGGAGGACCAATTGGTAGTGGCTTCGAGGTGGGCATAGGGGGCGGCCCTGAGGCGGGCATAAGCAACATAACTGGGACTTCTGAGATAACATCCCAGAAGTCAGGATACATAGTTTAAAAACATCCAGGCTGGCCAATTATCATCACAATCACATCCTGCAGCACTGAGACAGAGGACATGAGAGAATCTCTATTGACTCTTTCCTAAACAGATGCTTCTGACTTCCCAGAAACAAGTGGGGGAGATATGTTGGGATAGTCCCAGCACAGAATGAGGATATTTGGTTGACATTTCTGTTGGCCAATTTGCATCACAAACCGATCTTATACCACAGTGACATAAGAGAATCCCAGGCATAGGCCCCTTCTCTACATATGTTGTACAGGCATATAAAATTGGGACCCTTTAAAAAATCTTTCTGATATTTGGCAGAGACAATCACAAAAGTGTAATATATAGCCCTGCCAAATTACATGTACACTGGTTGGACTACGAAGATGTTATAGTCAGACATACATTTATAAGTTAATTGCTTATACCACCAAGACCCTTTTTCCAATTCTTCTAAAATTTGGCAAAGATAGGAAATATTGGAAGGGGTATGAAATGGAAAGGATTCACCTACATTAGATGTGAGGCAAAGAAGTTAAAGCTAAGAATGTATATGTAGAATATTAAAAGATAGGAAATATTGGAAGGGGTATGAAATGGAAAGGATTCACCTACATTAGATGTGAGGCAAAGAAGTTACAGCTAAGAATGTATATGTAGAATATTAAAAAATACAATAATACAACAGCTTCTAAAATTGAATTCCTTTATCCAATTGTTTTGAAATTTGGTACACATAATGCTTTATAGTGGAGGTATAGGCATCCCAATGTTTAGCCACATATAATAAAAAACAAAAATGTTACATCTGATAATGTGTTTTCCATTGAAACCAATGGAAATTCAATTCCGAACTCACAGAACGCATCCAAACCCAATGTTCGAATTTGAGTTTGGTTCACACGTTCGGTTTGGTCAACCGAACTATTTGAGTTTGGTTCAAATACCTAACTTCTGAACCGCGTTCGCCCATCCCTACCAACTACCCCACATCCTGATGCATGTTCTCCCCAGCTGTGTCCTTAATTCTACTTCCACCTTACACCCAGCCCACACCTTTGGCTCACAGCTCTTAAAAGGCCAGCTTCCCACCACACCCTCGTTCTTAAAGGGGGCAGGCACTAACTATCCACCCTGTTCCAACTACAAGTCTACATTCTACATAGAATTGAAACAGTGGATTAGAGCTGAGGATATCTCCACTGATGCAAAAATGAAAGGGAAATATTTGATCTAGTATAGTAATAGTAAGAAACAGCCTTATTGTTAAGGAAATGTTTGAAGTTTCTAAATAATACTTTATAATGCAGAGGAGTGAATATTTCCCTAGGAGAATGAGTATTACTATTGTAGAAAGTAGGAGCCAGCCTATATATGGGCACTGAAATGTTTAATTTCATCCTTTGTAATATTTTACTAACAATTTAATCTCTGATTCAGCATTTGTCAAATTTGAGAGTTACGTGACTTAAAATTTCCAGTCCAATAAAGGAGTCGGTGCACCAGTCTCATTCAGTTGGAGTTGAACCCTCTAGTGAACTGTAATAAATTCATCCCCCAAATGTCCATTGATTTTGGTGGGTCTACTCGTATGCTTACATTTGGGTCCCAACTTCGGTATCTTTTCTAACTGGAGCCCTAGGCTGCATTCATGCAACAGGCATTGTCCCAACTCCACATTCTAAGCACTGAGTAAAACACTTACTCCTTTGTGCTCTCAATGAACCCATGCTTTTTGTTCACAAGAAATTGTCTATTAGTTGCAGTGGTATGTCCCCCCACCACCATACCTTGATTCCCAGACACCAGCTTCTCCTCCTGTAACATCAGTTCAGGTTTCCAGTTGACTTCAGAGTAGTGGCTATAAGTAGTTATTTGCTATACAAACAGCACAGGAGTAGTGAGCTCCTGTACTTGTGACTTCACGTCTCCTTTGATTCCAGGATATTGTATGCAAGGATTGCATATGGGCATTTCTTCATGCAATTTAGTGTTATGGGAACTAACACAGAGAGACAGGCAGGGAAAACGGCCAGAGGAATGGAAGGGAGTCACAATTTGTGTAAAAGTATGGCTGTTGGACAACAGAAACATGGACAACAGGATGTGGGGTTAATGTGCTCTGGGCAATGTGCATTTTATGAATGGTGCATTCTTTGTGTTTTAATTACTTCCAGATGATAAAATACTTATACTGCACAGGTTAAGTTATATTATCTTTGGCTAAATCTCATTTGGACTTGTGACCATTGACATGAGACTATGCCTTAGTACATACAATATGCAGCATACTGTACACGGTGCGAGATGATGAACTTCATCCAGCAATGAAATGCATCCACCTCAGAGTTCTTCTATAGCATCTGTCGTTCATCAGTACATAGCAGATCTACACAACAGTCCAGAGCACAAAGAAGAGTACCATACTCATTTGAAACTGTAGTGATTTTAGGTTGGCAGACAATTATAGTCCTGTTGTGCAGCAAAAAAATATCAATATGGAAAAATTAGGAGGTCCTCAGTGAGATGGAATCATCAGTAAATAGAAATAGTTAGGATTTTATATCAAAATTTCACTCCACCAATAATGGGTGGGGCACAGTTTAAGCATATGCTCTGTCCTGCCAGTGAAGGGGTGAGCTAGGAGAGGCTTGGAGGTGGCCGAGGATTTCTGAATGGTCCTGGCTCCATGTGTGGCACACTCACATTTTGCAAGAGTGATGAACTTTTACGTGATCCCACCTAGACACACCCCGCTGTACTGTGTTCTTGGGGCCAGCTCATGAGCGGAAGTCCATCCACCCACCCGTTAAAACTGGTTTCTGCAGGGAGTCAATGGGGGTCACTGAACCTCGGGGCTGTTGAAGGAATTTTTAGCTGCAGTAGATGATTGGCTTAGGTGGCTGAGGGGTGAGGTTCGCTATTCCTGCAGTGTGCTTGCCCTGTTTGGTAACTTGTTTGGAATCAGAATGGCACATTTTTGATGTGGTTGGTGTTTGCTAGCTATTAAATGTAGCACCCCAACACTTGGTCCAGGGTACAAGTCAGTTAAGTTAGGGTCTGGGACATTAATTGTAACCAAGCCAAGCATGTGCACCTGGGATCTCGCATCTTCATGAATGTGTACACCCCTCGTCTCTCCCTCTGTTCTCCTTGCTTCATCTCCGCCTCCCCACCCCATCTCTCAGATTGTAAGCCCTAGGACAGGGACCGTGTCTATTCCATTACTTTGTAAAGTGCCAGGTACATTGCTGGAACTATATAAGTTCTTAATAATAATAATAATAATAATAATAATAATAATAATAATAATTAATAATTGTACCCTATTGATTTTTTTAGATCTTTCGGAAGCCTTTGGTATAGTTGATGACGAGGTGTTGTTGACATGGTTGCGTGACCTGTCAGGGATTTGTGGACTGCTCTTGAATGGTTGTGCTCATTCCTGACTAGGAGAATCCAGAGGGTGGTGATAGGTAGTGGCTCGTTGTCCCCTCGGGAGCTCCATTGTGGGATCCTGCAGGGTTCCATCTTGTCCCCACTCCTGTTCAATGTGTATCTAAAGCTCAATCAAGTAATTGTAGTGGAAACAGACCATTCACCTCTGCTCATCTGTTGAAGAAACTTACCTGCTTTTTCACTATTTTCATTTGTGTCTGTTCAATAATAGTCATTGTTCAGTACTTCTGTTAATTCTTCATTGACAGAAACAGCAATACACCATGTAATGTTTCTTACAGGCAGCTTATGTTTGTTTGCGTATGATTGCAAGTTCACTACATAACTTTCATAAATTCCCTTATTGGTCCTTGTTTTGTCTCTTTGTAAACTGTGTCTTGATTGGTGCATTTCAAGGTCTAGCCCTTGTTTTCTGCATTCTGATGCCAGAAACTGTTGTAAAATGCTGGAAACGGCTGAAAATACTGGAAACTAAATGGAAGAAAATACCCCAAATTACCAGAAATTACTGAAAATACCAGAAAATACCCAAAATTACCTTTAAAAGGACTGAAAATTGCCAAAAAAGAAGAACAAAAAATGGCAATCACAGGCCCCAATCTTGACAACAGTAGAAGCGTGGATTCAATGGATAGTGAGGAAATACCTACAGTCACAAGCACTGCCAAAAAAAGTAGGTATTTCCCAATGGTATAGGAACAGTCATCTTGCTTCAGTTCTAGCCCTGGAGAATTGGAGTTAAGTTCCATCAGTGTGCTACAACACCCAACTCTCTCTCTCTCTCTCTCTCTCTCTCTTTTTTCTTTTTTTTCATTTGACCCAGGTCCTGCAGTCTCTGTACTTACCCAATGCCTGGCTGCCAGTGCAGACTGGATACAGCAAATCAATTAAAGTTGAATCCTGAAGTGTGATGATGGTTTACTCAGCTGACCTTGTAACCTGTGTGTGTGTGTGTGTGTGTGTGTGTGTGTGTGATAGGGACACCTATTAGTGATGGGATCCAGCCTTCTTTGGTCACTTTGTCTTGCCAGTGGGGGTAAAATGGCTGGTCAAAGTACTTAACTCATGTTAGTATTTTTCCTCAGAGCTCCATCAAGAAAACTGAAATTGATTTGTTGTTTTCTGTGTTATATGAGCTAGTAATGGTGAGGAACAGGAAAAAGCAGCAATGTTGAGTCTTTCCACATACGATCTGAAGAGCAATAACACTAGACCCAAGGGAGTGATGAAGAAAACAGATATTACAGGCATCATCTTCAATCAATCATCAATCATCATCATCATAAATAGAAAATTGAGCAACTAATCATTTATGTATGAACAATGAGGGGTAAGGTCAGTGGTGGATCTATTGCTAGTCCACTAATGATTTTCTAAAGATTGGCAAGATTTACTTCTATATACAAAGCTTCAAGCCTTTTCTCCAACTGGAGTCACTATGTCAGCTCTTGTAAACTTGGGAGTTGGGAGATAGAGTAATTAAATTATGCAAAGCTAATATCAATGCAAAAACAAGAATCATCTCTTTTTTATAGCACCTTTGTATTCTCAGAATTAAATCTCAACTGGTTGTATAGTATTACATTCAGAGACCAGCACATATAGCATTTCAATGAATGAGAGAATGTCTTACAGTTAATAATCCCTCTTGCTGTCATAGATACAGAGTAAATATGGTAATTTGGGGAAGGCACTTTGACAAGAAACAAGATGAAAATTATTTTATTTAGCTTTATCAACCAGTAGAGATAACATTCATGCCATGCTTAAGAGCTCAAATTGTACTAACATCTTTCCAGAACATGTGAGGACAAATAAAGACATTGCGTATGCTAGGGGAAAAAGAAGATCAAGATCCAGTTTTACCAAAATGAATGCAATATGGTCTGAGATTACCTGTGCATTTACAAATACATATTACCCTATGGTATGTTATAATAGACATAGACAAAGAAAGAGTATAAGTCATGTTTCCCTAGCTCGATTACTTAGTTTTTGAAACACACTCAGTGGATGTTAACAGATGTGAAGGCAGAGTGCCACTGTCCCAAGTGATCTGGACTGGGAACCCACTGGCAACATGGTCTGGATTGGGTCTGGCCAGCCAACAAACATACCAGCGGCTAGGTTGCCAGGAAGGGTGGTGAGTCGCATGAATATGCGGTTGTCCCCACACTTTTACTAGACCCAGTGCCCCTCCCCCCACCTTGATGGGCAGCCATGGTAGCCAATGACGGCTGTCATTGAGGCCAGCCATGGTGGACCCAATTCAGGCCGGACCTCAGTGGTTTATAACAAACATATAACCTGCTGTAGTCCACTCGGACCCAATCCAGAAGACAGTACCCCAGGCTGTGACCCTGGACCCTGGAGCTCACAGCCTGGGCTATCCGCTACCATGCCCGGGAGCAATCCTAGGTGAACATCTGGTGGGGCTCCCACAAATGTGATGGTGGCCCCGGGCTTTCATGTTTGTTAACACCCAATGTCACTAGAAGCCTGCCAGGGAAAAGGATATGCTTTTTCATTTCACATCACATCACATCACAATTTAATTTATATCCCGCACTTTCTTGGAATTACAGCTGGCTCAAGGCGGCTCACAATGTAAATGCACAAAAACCCTCACAGGAGCAACAATAATCAATATTACAATATCAAAATAACTAAATTACAATTTCCCAGGCAGGGGAACTTATTATAGCTACATCACACACTACAAAATGCCCGTCCCAACCCAACTGTTCTTATCCCACTGTATAAAATTAATTATCACTTCCAAAACCCCCCCCCCCCCAATCCCACCACTGACTGGCCCTGCTGCAGCCTGCGACCAGGACCAGCACAGAGGCAATTCCTGACCCAACCTGCTGCCACCAGGTGGTTCTCCCCCTCCAGCCCCGCCTGCTGCCACCAAGGGTGAAGCCGAAGAGAGAACTCCCCCCTTCCACTCACCCCAACAACCCCAACTACAGACCCTTATCCCAACAGTCTTACACAGTAACATACATCCCCCTTACACCCAAATTCCTCCCACCTCTCTCCCATTTCCCTTCAACAATTTTTTATACAGTATCTCCCTCTAGTCCCCTATAGTCCCCAAAGGGTCCACGCCAGGCTCGTTCTTATAGCCCTTCTGGGTCAGGCATAGGGGGGTGGGGGGTGGGGGGTGGGGCGGGTTATTCCTGGTTATTATGCATGCATGGCAATCATGGAAGAGGCATGGGAAGTCACTGTCTCTTCCCCCTACATGCGGAACACACAATGAAAATTACTAACGCAATATTCTTGTTTATCTTCATAGACTTAGAGGCCAGTGGGAGCACAACTGTATAATGGGTGGTCTCCCCACCTGTCCATTAACACATATCAGTTCGGAAATTCGGTTCGGTTCAGTTTGGAAATTCGGTTTGGTTCGGAAGTTCGGTTTGGTCAACCGAACTATTCGAGTTCGGTCAAAACTCTGAACTTCCAGACAAAGTTCGGAAATACAAACCCCATTAAACTAAATGGAATATTATCTTTTAGGGATGGGTGAACAGAGCTGAGTTTGGAAATTCGGTTCGGTTCGGAAGTTCAGTTCGGTCATGAAGTTCGGTTCAGTCGAACTTACGAACCGCATTCGCCCATCCCTAATATCAGGGCCCAATCTCCAGCAGGACAGGCTCAAACTCATATTCTCCATCTTCCTACATCTGGGCATTGCAACCTGGCAATGTTTCGCTTTGGTTGAGCAGAAGGTAGAGCTGTATTGCCACTCTCTTCTTCCCTCACCTCTCTCCCACATACTTGGCAGCACCTGGCAACAAAGAGGGGAACAGACAGCAGCAGGAACTGTGGCTGCAAGGTGAGAGAGGTGGCCCAAAGTCAGGTGGAAAGTAGAAAGCCATTTGATTCTTCTCTCACTAGTGCTGCTCCCCATAGTGGAGCCAGAGTCTAAGTTTGCATTCACATGAGCATTTTCTCTTGCTTCATCAACTTCTTCTGAGAGATTGGAATCACACTTTTTACATGTTCCAATATTCTCTGTGGCCACTACCAGGTATCCCATAATGATCGGCAGTTCTGCACTGACTTCTGTGATGCAGACTGACAGCAGTATTAATCCCATCACATGATATATAAAAAGTGCATGAGGGATTTAGCATGACTGATAAAACTTGGTTTAGAGGTTAGACATCTTTAACAAAAAGTGCATAACTTCCAGTGCATCTTGTGACTTAACCTTTTCACACATTAAAAAACAAACAAACAAAACATGACAACACATAACTGGGAGAAAGAATTTTCATGAACCTAGAGTTTTGTGTGAATGCAGTGTAAGGATGCTTTTAGAGGAGATACTACCTCACATGGCCACCCAGGAGTCAAAACGCCCAACGCCTATCTGAAAGTGGAGCTGGAGTATGTGCCTTTTTGTGAGTCACGGCGCACCCACTCATGGCCACGCACAAATCATTGCTTGGAAATCTGGAGTGCTCTGTGTGGAGTAGGGATGTACAAATATGGTTTGGGAGTTGGGTGTTTGGCCCGAACTCAGGGTGTCCGGCCTTTTTGCGAACACCCCAAACCTGAACTGCCCCCCGCCCAAACTGGCCAAACAAAGTTCGGGTTCCAAACCCGTTGGGGCAGTGGGCAGGGGACAGGGGGAACCCAGTTTTCCCTCCCACCTTCAGGCTGCGCAGGTGAAAAGGGCGCCGGGGCTCCCCCCCGCCCAGCCTGATAAATTTTTTTTAATTATTTAAAAAAAAAAAAAACACCCAGGGATCGACCTACCTGGTGGTGCCAGTGCTCTGGCCCCAGGTCCAGTGGCGGCAATGGGTCCACCGCCAGACCCGGGGCCAGAGCCCTGGCACCACCAGGTAGGTTGATCACTGGGGTGCAGGTTTTTAAAAAAACAAATTACCAGACTGGGCAGGGTGGGGGGGGAGGTGAGCCCCGGTGCCCCTTCCACCCGCACAGCCTGAAGGCGGTACGGAAAACCGGGTTCCTCCCTGTCCCCCGCCTGAACAGGTTTGCCCCCCCCAAAACAGGTTCAGGCCGAACACCTAACCCCCTGACCCCCTGATGTTCGCACATCCCTAGTGTGGAGCAAGTGAAAAAGCTTTGTGGCAATGGGTGGCCACAGAGCCCTTGCCCTTATGAACTGGGGCAGCCATTAATGCCAAAAGATGCTTCTCCACTCATAGGCAGTGTGGGTGGAGGACATAGCCATTGCAAGTCACAAGAACTGGCCAGGAACACTGGGGAGTCTGGGTTCCCCAGCGTTCATGCCAGGACCATGTCCATTGCAAAGGCTGGCCTGGCACGCTTCCCCCTCCTCCATGTTCTGCAGCAGAGGGAGTGCGTGGTGGCACTGGCTTGCCTCTCTGGTGGGGGTAGCCATGCTGGGACCCATCTGTTTGAATCCCTCCCCATGGATTCCACTTGAGTAGGTGCTCCATATCAGTGCTACTCAGGAGCCACAGACACCGCTCCCCCATGATCTTGCTCATTTAAAACCACCCTTTGAGTGGCAAAGAAGAAGGGGAACAGTCTTCACTTGGGAAGTAGAGGGCAGGGTAGGGAGTATCAGAGTTTGGGGCGTTAGGGTATGGCAAAATTCTGGCCATACCCCTGGAGGCCAGGCAGTCTGTGCAGTCTCCTCAAGGCCTGAATTTTTGACATGGATACGAGCCATAAAAATATCTGATCATGACTGAACACAAGGTTTGTTTTCACTGCTTTTCCTTGTTTAATAAATAAAAGAACATTAAATGATGCATGTAGTAATTGTAGAACATCACTCCCTACCTAGTTCTTTTAATATTTCATCTGGACTAGCTTGCTCAGTTCATGGAAGAGAATCAGATACTTCAGGTACTTATTAAAAATAAATCCATCCAGCATGAAAGAATTCAACCCCAATTAGTGTAGCAAATTGTATGAGTAGAAGGGGCATGATTCTTCTTTTGCACAGAAGGAAAAGCTTGCCTCATCTCTAAAGGAAATTGCTCCTACAAAGAATTCACAACAACAGTAGATTTAGAATTTGAATAAATCAGCATACACTTGCACAAAACACAAATTTTTTCACAATATCACAAGAATTGTGATTCTATACCAATTGTATTCATTTATGCAAATTTCAATTGTACTTGGTTTTTCCCCTTGGAGAAAGGGGAGGGGTGATGCTAATAATAATAATAATAATAATAATAATAATAATAATAATAGAATAACAAAATTGATTTATACCTCACCCTATCCCAAAAATGGCTCAGGACAGTGTACAAAATTTTAAAAATGCATATAAAATACATTCCCCAATCCCCCACTAACCTACCCCTCCCACTCCCATTCTTCCAACTCTCACTTGGAGGAATTCCCTCCCACAGCCTAAGCCATCTTGCTTCTCCACACCCTCACAGCAAGACCATGGTAGCAGAGTGAGGTCTCTCCAGGGTAAGTCCAAGTTGGATCAGACCCTGGGACTCAGGCACACCTCAGAATTAGTTTATCGTCATTGGATTTCTGGGATAATAACTCAAGGCTCAGTTGAATAGTCTCTGTCACATGTTTATACCAGTCTCCACCATTCACATAGTTCAGCAGAACCTCAGCATAGGGAATTAACACTCAACTAGTCCATATACATACCAGTATGCAGCTTATCTAACACTGGAAAACAGCCCTCTGGCTAGGGATGTGCAAATGTGGTTCGGGAGTTTGGAGTTCGGACTGAACTTGGTCCGTTCAGATGACCGAAGCAAACAGCCAAACCGAAACCGAACTGACCAAACTGAACTCGATCCGAACTCGGAAATGACCAAACAGTTCAGTATTGTTCGGATGAGTTCGGGTGGCAAAAACGTGACTGGGAGGGGGGCAGCTGAGGAGCAGACTTCCTGACAACACGAGTGGAGAGGCTTGGAGTAGCAACCAGTCTGCCCAATTGCCATCCCTTTTTTCCCCAGACCACTGACTTTGCAGTCTGCGATTGGACATGGGGGGCATGGGGCTAGGCTGCACAGAGCCAATGGGGCTTGTGGTAAGGCAGGTGCAGCAAGTAACAAAAGTCATTGCCCTCCCCCCTTCCAACACCTTCTGAGCTAGCCACTGATCCTGTCAGCAGAGTTTTCAGAAGTCTCCCTCTCCCAGCAGTTTGTGTTCCTTCCTATTCCTAATCCATCACCATCCTCCTCCTATTTCACCCATCCCTAGTTTCATTTATTTAGATATGATTAGATAGATTTAGGTGTTATTTTTATTTTTTAACCCTCCCTGTGTTCTTTCTCCCTACCCTCCATTGAATCCTTCCCTCCTCCCTCCCTCCCTGATTCCCTTCCCCTGTTTTGGGATTTATTTAGAGTAGAATTAGTTTGACTTAGGTTTCATTTTAGTTTTGTACTCCTCCCTGTGTTGTTTGTTTTGAGCTGTCTGTGTTTCCCACCCATCCCTGTGTAATATTATATATATAGATAAATATATATTAGATAGTTACTATAGATAGATACATAGTTATAGGAGTTAGCTTAGTTATAGAAATAGATAGAGATAGTGTTAGTGTGTGGTAGTTATTCAGTTTTCATATTTTAGAGTGTACGTAGGACTAGGCCTTTGAAGATATAATAGTCCATTTAGTTCCATAGATTTTAGTATAGTTAATAATAGTTAGAGTTTGTGTGTGTGTGTGTGTGTGTGTGTGTGTGTGTGTATGCATATATTAGATTAATATTAGATTAAAAAATTGAATCTAATTTAATATTAGATTAAAAAATTGAATATATATATATATATATAATTTACAAGTGCATTCCTTGGGTTAGAAGACATGGGAAGCAGGAGAGGCTGGTCTGCTGCCCGTAAGTCAGGCAATGTGGCACGTGGCAGGGGTGGTAGGGGCCGTGCCAGCAGAGTGGCAACAGGCAGCAGCCAAAGCCCATCACCACGCCCCCAACTCCACAGGCCTGATATTTGGCGACAGGCTTCCGAGGCTCCCAGCAGTGGCACTAGCCGGAGGGTGGTTCGGCGGAGCCTTCTGCCAGCATCCTCCACTGCCATGCAGGGCACTGAAAAGCCTGCAGGACATGAGGCTGCGACTGCAGGAGTAGGTGCAGGTGCTTCAGGGGCAAGGTCCAAAGTTCACCATGGGCCACCATCATCCCCCATTTTTGCAGTGATCCCCAGCAGTCCAGGGCTGGTGGATCCCACCCCGGCTGCTAAAGGCAGGACCCGATCCCCGGGCAATGGCAGCAGGGAGAGGAGCATCAGCAGCAGAAGCTATAGGGGGCACAGGAAGAGTGGCAGCAACATGGTGGGCAGTCCAGCAGCCTTGGGGTCCCAGTACTCCCCTTCATAGGACATCACTGTGATTGGGGACAGCGAGGAAGACACTAGTCCTGCAGAGAGATGTCTGGAGCTGAGGCGATGTCTGTCCCACCGAAACCTGTGTCACCACCATGTTCTGCGCTGTCAGCGGTGTGTCTCCCGGTGCAGGCCAGAAGGCAGGATCTGGTGTTGGTCAGAAGATACCACCTCAGATGTTCCAGGCTGGGCCTCTTCCTCCCCCACCTTCACCTTCCTCCATTTCACCACCTCAACCAAACTAACAAAACCACACACACATCCACAACACACACACACACACACAAGCTCACAACCAATTTTTCACACATTTCACACAACCCAAACCCAGACAGACACCATGAGAACACACGCAATCAAAATACTGTTTCCAGTGTCCAGTTTTTGGTGCGATCATGGTACCAAAAGATATTGATGCCGATAATGAAAATAAAATCTTTGAAATTGGTATCAATATCAATACTGACAATAATGAAAATGACATTGGTCCCAGCCTGCCTTCCCTACTGCCTCTCATGCCATCCTGCCTCACTTGCCCGCCGAGGTTGCAAAGCTCAAAGCCTGCCTCAGTCTGCCTGCCTTCTGCACATGCCATACTGCCTGTCTGCCCACCCTGTGGCAAAGATCAAAGCCTGCCTCAGTCTGCCTGCCTTCTGCTCATGCCACGCTGCCTGTCTGCTCACCCTGTGGGCAAAGCTCAAACCCTGCCCCAGCCTACCTGCTTCTTATGCCAAGCTGTCTGTCTGCCTGCCCTGGAAACCGTGGGTGATGTGCCGCACTGACCTGGTAATCCCACTACTGCTGTCTGCTGGTCCATGGGTGCTCCGCCCTGGCAAATCCAAATGTGCCCAAGCAATCCTGTGGCTGCCATCTGCTGCTGTATGGAAGCTCTTTCCTCGCAAATCCTACCATCCTGGCTCCATGGGTGCTGTGTACAAGCAAATCCTGCTGCTGCTGTCTGCTGTGCCATGGGTACTGTGCCCTGACAATCCAATGTCTGCCGCTGCTGCCACTGCTGCCTCTGGTGTGCCAGCACAGGTTCTGCTACCAGGCAATCCAATGTCTGCTGCTGCTGCCAATGCCACCTCAGCTGTGCCACGGGTTCTGAGACCAGGCAATCCAATGTCTGCTACTGTGTGTCTACTAGGGCTGTAGCGGAATATCGCAGCGCTAGCTATTTCCGGCGGAAACAGTGTTTCCACAATTAGTGGAACGGCATGGCGGAGGCTTTCATTCCGCGGTTTCATTCCGCGGTTCCGCGGTTCCGCTTATTTAATTCCGCAACTTAGTGGAATCGTGGAAACATGACATTTTTGCTATTTCCGCAATTCCGCCAGCGCCAAAAAATAGCGGAATAGCGGTTTTCCGCGATTTCCGCAATTTTTCCGCAATTTTTCTGCAATTCTGCGATTTGCAGAATTCCGGCGGAATTAGCGGAATATCCGCAGAAAAGTCACGGTGTGGCGTGGGCAGTTCCGAAATGGCGGAACGGAATCGCGGCGCGGTAAAAGCTGCTGCCGCATCAGCCCTAGTGTCTACGTGATTCACCACCGGGCAAGACTTGACCAATTGGCAGCAGAGCTTCTTGAGTTCTGTTGAGTATGAGCCAAGCCTGCAATACCCAGCTGAGTGGGGGTGCTGCCAGCCACCAAACCCTGTCGGGCACTCTGCCGCTGCTCCACCCATTCCAGCCAGTCAGCCTGCAAGCTCCTCTTGGCTATTTCCTCACCTGCCTCAGTGATGATGCTGTATACCTCCTCTAAGTCCAAATAGCTGTCTGTGTCCAACAGGAGTAGAGCCGGCTGTCCCTAGGCCATGCTGTAAGCGAATAAGGACCCTCCACATGCGAGCTCTCATTCCACCACATCAAGAAGCAGCCACTCCAGCTCAAGGATCCACCATTAGGGTTCTGGGGCCTATGGTCCAGGCAGGGAGGGCTGTCCTTCCATGTCATCCAGAAACTGCCACTCTAGTCCCAGGACCCACCGTCAAGGGATCTGGGGCTGTCTTTCCGCTCACAAAGAGCTGTCATTCCACTGCATCAAGTAATAGCCACTCCAGCCTCAGAACCCACCATCAGGGTTCTGGGGTCTATGTTCCAGGCAGGAAGTGCTGTCCATCCATGTCATTCAGAAGTTGCCACTCTAGTCCCAGGACCCACCATCAGGGTTCTAGGGCCATCATTCCGCTCACGGGGAGCTGTCATTCCACTGCATCAAACAGTCAGCCACTCCAGCCCCAGGTCCCACCCTCAGGGTTCTGGGGCCAACATTCCAGGCAGGGAGGGCTGTCATTCCACTTCATCCAGAAGCTGCCAATCCTGTCCCAGGACCCACCATCAGGGTTCTGGAGCCATCATTCCACTCACAGGGAACTGTCATCCTACCATATCAAGAAGTAGTCACTCCAGTACTAGGACCCACCGTCAGGGTTTTGGGGCCTACATTACAGGAATGGGGGGCTGTCCATCCACGTCATCTAGTAGCTGCCACTCTAGTCCCAGGACTCACCATCACGGTTCTGGTACCGTCATTCTGCTCACAAGGAGCTGTCATTCTACTGCATCACAGCCAGCCACTCCAGCCCCAGGTCCCACCCTCAGGGTTCTGGGACCTATGTTCCAAGCAGGGAAGAGGCCCAGCCAGAACTTGGTGGCTGGCACAGCACCCATACATGGCCAGGCATTGCAGGCTGACTTCCTACTCACCAGATCTCACCCAACTCTTCTGCAAATTGGTCATGTAGTGGTGATTCACGTGGCCAGACAGCCAGACACTGCCTGCCATGATGGCAACTAGAAATGGAGAACCCAGCAAGCATAGAGCGAGCTGAACTGGAGGCCTCCCAGCCTGCAATGCCCGGGTAACCTGAGGTGCCAAGCGCCAAGTCTTCCCGGTCTCTGCTGCTGCTGCTGTGTATCTAATGGCCTGCCATGCCACCATGGGCACCCCTGGGGGTCCCTGGAGTACCCCAAGCCTCATGGCAGGTCCAAACTCCACCAAACGTTCAGTGGGACCGAACTCCACCAAACCGAATGACCAAACCTGAACTCGGTTTTCAAACTGAAGGACCGAACGGCCGAACATCCAAACCCTGTTCTATTCACACATCCCTACCTCTGGAAACCCCAGCCCTAACTTCAAGTTCTGTCTCTCCTCCCTTACGTCTGCTGTCTCCCTCGCTAGACAGAATTACTATGCCTCCTGCATTGAGTCCTGTTGTCAGAACCTTCACCTCTGTTCTCCACCTTTGACTTCCTCCTCAAGCCCCCTTGTCCTCCGCCTCCCATTTCCCTTTCTGCTCAGGATCTTGCTTCCTTCTTCACCTCCAAGATAGACAAGATCTGCCTCGACATCGCTTACCATTCCTCTCCTCTTCCTACTCCCTCCCCTCTCCCTCCTCCTCCTCCTTCTCTCCTGTCCTCCTTCCCTCCCACCTCCCTTGAGGAAATCTCCTCCCTGCTCTCC
>QEPC01004641.1:453180-464718 GCA_003113815.1 Sphenodon punctatus | reverse complement strand
CCATTCGGTTCAGCCGCGTTCGGTTCGTGCATTCGGGTTTGTGCATTCGGGTGGTTCGCCGAGTTTGGGTTCGCACGTTCGGTTCGGCTGTTCTGTTCGGGTTCGGCCGTTTGGCCAAAAAAGATAAAGCGAGAGCTCGGGAAGCCATAATCGTGCCGGAAACCAGAAATTTGTGTGCATGCGGAGCTGTGTGATGAGTGAGTGCGTGTTTGACTCAGTGGCTGTTAGTTTTGCGTGTTTTGGCTGTGTTTGTGTTGGGTTTGGCTGTGCTGTGTGCTAGGGTGGTTGGTGAGTTTTGGTGTCTGTTGTGTGGGTGACTTTTGTGTGTGTGTTTAAAAGAAAATAAATGAAGAAGGCGACGGTAGTAGTTTTGCTCCCCCGGCAGAGCTCATCAGTGACACCCCCAGACATTCGGCGCCAGTTGTCTGATGTCTGGAGGTTCTACCACAATGGTGAGAGAACCGCCACATGCAAAGTATGGCACGGGGACTGGAACAACAGGGAATGAATTGCCCTATGACCTGTTAGGAATGGAAGTCCCCTGCAGAGAGAGATTGGATGGTCACCCAGTCCACCTACTTGTGGAGACAGAATGCAGGCAGGGCTTGACAGACCATTGGTCTGACACAGTATCGCCTACCTTGCGCTCCTGGCGGCAGCGGCGGTGGCGGTCTGGCTCCGGCGGCTTCAGCGCTGGCTGTGGCTGCCAGCTTCAGCACTACTAGACCTTCCGGTGAACTTCCAGGTTTCCCCGGAAGGCCTAGTAGCGCTGAAGCCAGCAGCCACAGTCAGCGCTGAAGCCGCCGGAGTCGGACCACCGCCACCCAGAGCGCAAGGTAGGCGATCCCTGGGTGGGGAGGTATGACTAGGTAGGGTGATCTGATCCCTGGGGTGGGGTGTGTGTTAAGCCACCCCCAACCCCAGGGATCATACCTGCTGGTGCGGGCTCTGGGTCGCCGGCAGCGCCCTGGAGCCCGCACTAGCAGGGACTTCAGAAAAAAATATATATTTTAAAGCCAGGCTGGGCAGGGTGGGTGGGGGTGTGTGTCTCCCTTCCACCCGCACAGCCTGGACTGGGGAGGGAAAGTAAAGTGGGGGGTTTTCTGGTGTTTTTTTTTACATTGCGGCCATTCATTTGAATCCGGTAAACTGGCCGGATTACCGGGTTTAATCCAACACTGCTGGTACACCAAATATTGGCAGTATCGGATACCGGATGATCCGGTAGTCCCACCCCTAAAAAATATAATGAAATAAATAAATAAATAAATATTTTCATTGAATTTGTTCTATCCGTTTTGGCTCCATCTAAGTGGATAATAACTGCTATTCATTTCCATGACATTAGATATTTCATTTTAGTTATTTTGGTTTGCTTGTTTTGATCATTTCAGTATATTGATTATTTCATTTCATTTCAGCACTATTAAGGTTATATTGCCCATACACAGTTACCAAAACTAAGTAATCAAAATACCAAAATACCAAAATAAACAAAATACACAAAATAACCAAAATGAAATTTCCAATGGGAGATACATAAATAAGCATTTTGGTTGCAGATCTCAGATACTGGGCTCCATCTCAAGCCCCTATGTGCGCAGGCCAGAGTCTGGGTGCAACCAAGCAAAAATGGCGATCTATGAGGAAGTTGCACGTAAGATGTGTATGCAATGTTTGCACGGCACATGGTGTTTGGGATTGAGCACATCATTTTGAAAGCTCTTGGAAAATGCAACTAACACCGGTGGATAATCAATCCACTATTTATTCCAGCTTTACTTCTTTATTACCTTGCAGATCATACTGAAGTATCTGTTACAACAATGTCTTTGTTCCCACAATGTATACAGATGCACGGAAAGTGTGGGAAACCACTATAAACAAAGACAGCCAATTCTACCTATCTGGAAAATTTCAGCTACAATACAGAAAATATTGGTTGTGACCACTGGTACCTCAAACTCCACTATTTGCTTAGATGATCTCAGGTAGCTTTGAAAGCAACAGCTGTTTCATGGGAGTGAACTGTTTCTTGATGCTTTGACTCAACTTAAGGGTCATTTCATTTGTTGATGTTTACACTTAGGCACAGAAATGAGTGTTTAGCCTTTTCACAATACTTGGCTGTTTTCTCATAGATCCTTTCCGAGACTTTTTTTCCCCTTTATCAATGAGAGGATTAGTACTGACCTTGTTCCTCTAAGCAACAGTTATTTCTGTACTGCAAAAATGACTCCTTCAGATCATTACTGTATTATGGTGCCCGCTACACTTCACGGCACAAAATCATAAATTACTTGTCCACAATGTGTTTCTGGTGCTCAAAAGCCATGCATTGAATTCAAAAATAAATCAATCAATTCCTATATATTTTATTAAGTTACAACACATCAAACTTAATCCCAGAAAAGTGAGAAACTATAGTCATTAATTAAAACTCATCATACCAAAATATGAAAGCTTTTAAAAATGATACTAGACTTAAAATAACATACAACTTTATCTGACCATTTGAGTGAGAGAAATTCATTTGACCATGGATGAGCTTTGTCCATTTCACATTGACATTACATCAAGCAATATAAATGAGATCATGTGATACTACACATTTTCCCAACTGGCAACCTTGAGTATGTATAACAGGCTAAAAATGATCAGCAACTGGATGAACTGTTGTGATGTCACAGTACATTCAGAAACATTCCTACTGGTGTGAAGGAAGGAAAAGGTCATGCTCAGTTGACAGGACACTCAGAGTTATTGCAGCTGCTCTATGAGAAGGGATGACTGGTGATTAGATAGATAGATAGATAGATAGATAGATAGATAGATAGATAGATAGATAGATAAAGCTGATTATAAAAATAACCAGTCACATTTTTGACTATGGCCTTTTTTACACGGATGGCGCAGCAGTGCCGATGGGTGTGGATGGGTAGGTGAGCACACCCAGTGAACACCCAGTGGTGCTGAGCAGGGAGACATTTACACAGACAGCGCTTCAGGGAATTGTGGGAAGGAAAGTGGAGGGGCCGGCAAACACCCAGAGGCCAAACACCCATCCTGGGAAGCACCCAGCAAACACCCGTGCAAGTACACGGCCGGCTGGGAACGGCGGGGAAGCCCCGCCCGGCACAGCGATGGCACAACATGGCCGACTGAGGGCAAACAAAGTCGCACAATGCAGCCCCGCCCCAAGTCACCAGGACCCATGCAGTAGGGGCGGGAGGGAGATGGGAGGACAGCAGCTACAAAGGAGTTGGCTCCACACATCTCCAGCACAGAGCCCAGACATCCCAGCGCCAGACCCCCACACACACACATACACACAGCAGAGCAGCACACACACAGCAGGCAACAGAAGCACACAGGGATGGGCACATGGCCCATGGGGGGCAAGGGGGCGGAAGGCACCCACACAACACAGGCAACCCCCCAACCCCCCCCCCCACAGAGGCACCCACACAAGGGGAGAGGTCAAAGCAAAGCACAACATGGAGGGAAGGAACACACATGCCTTTAATAAAATGGGGAACCAGCAACAGTGGGCAACAACAACAGGGCAGGGAGGGGGATGGGCCAATAGAAGGGGGGGCAGAGCCAGCAGCGGCAGGCCTGGGACAACAGCTGCTCATTAGGACCAGCAACCCGGTGTCATCGCTCAGCCTGCATGCGGTCCAGCCAGTGTAACCACTCCAGGACATGCAGGAGGAGCTCCAGCAATGCCCCCTGCTCCCAGGTCCATTCCACGATCATGGCCTGCACTGTATGGGACAGAGGGAGAGGAGACAGCCATCAGAGCTGGCCCCAGGTACCAAAGAACCAAACGCCCCATGGAGGAACACAGGCAAAGGGCCCAGCAAACAGGCAGCACATTCACAGATGCCATTGGACAGTTGCCCCGCCGCCCACATGTCTCACGCCACCGGCTCCAGCTGCTGCACCATCGCGCCCAAGTGCAAGATCACCAGAAGCACAACAACAGTAGCTGCAGGAGAGAAGGGACAGGGCCATGTGAAACGCCTGCACCAATGGGCCCTGGGAGGGCCAGGGGCCGCAACAGCACTAGGGGAATACCCCACACACTGACACCCACCCACCCCCAAGGAGCACCCGGACACCTGAATGAAGGGGGATTGGTTGGGCCAAAGGCTGGGTCCACAGCAACCCCTACTCACGCTCTTAGCCACTCAGCACCCATGGTGCCGCTGCCCATCCATCGCCACCACCACAGATGGCCTGCACCAACAGGTGGTGACAGCAGAGGGGAGGGGAGGGGCAGGGCCACAACAATGCACAGGCAAGTTCAGGGGGTGCCCAGCTGACTTCCCACTGTCAATGCCACCTCTTGAGCAAGCCCAGGCAGCAGCGCCCAGTAGGGAAGCTGCCAGGGGAACACACACCACACAGCTGGCGCCCACCTCACAGGTCCAGAGCCCACTAGTATACACCAAGCACACCCCCTGCACACAATGACAGATGGGGGCAGGAGGGCTGCCAAAGGGGAAGGTGCACCCAGCCGCCACAGCAGCAACAGAAGCAAGGTAGGACAGACCATCAA
This sequence comes from Sphenodon punctatus, assembly GCA_003113815.1. NCBI lineage: Eukaryota > Metazoa > Chordata > Lepidosauria > Sphenodontia > Sphenodontidae > Sphenodon > Sphenodon punctatus. The sequence continues at coordinate 460,154 of QEPC01004641.1, read as the reverse complement.
AAAACAGCATTTTATATGTGCCTGGGGAACGCTGGCCCCCAAGCACAGAGAGGCAGAGCAGGGGGGCACAGATGAACCCACGGCCGGGCAAGAGAAGCACAACAGGAGGGCACAGGAGCGGTCGCGCAGGGCAGGTGAGGGCACCAGGGCAGCCCCAGCAGCAAGGAGCAGCGGCACTACAGCGGAGCATGCTGCGACCACGGCACGTGCCAGTGGAGTGTGGCTGGCAGTGGGGAGCTGCAGAACCATGCTGCCTGGGGACGCAGACACACAGGCCAGGGACGCGCTGCTGCTCCTCCTGGGCACAGCCCTCCTGCTACTGCACATGCTGCTACAGCAGATAGCCCTGCTCCGCCGGCTGGGTTGCTGGTCCGTCCTCCTGGGGGCACGGTGGAGGAGGGCATCAAACCTTAGGAGGGTGGCGATCATGCGATGGGCGAGGCAGGCAGCCGTCTGATGCCATGCCCTGTTGGGATCTGCAGTGTCCCTGAACTGGTGCACAGGGCCAGCCCAGTGCCCCCATACCAACATGCCCAGGGAGGGGCATTCCAGCGCAACTCAGAGAGGAACAGGGATGCCATCTGCCACCACATCGCTGCCCAGGCAGCCGAATGCTGGGCAGCGCCCGACCCACACCCATGCCCATAGGCCTGTGAACCTCTTCAATAAAGCTGGGTCCTACCCATTACCTGCAACCGGGCCTCAATTCCATGTGTGGGCTAGGGGGTCCCGGGAATGGGTCCCGTTGTTTGCCTGGGTGCGAGCGCCCTCCCCTGTGCGGGTCCCGCACAGCCCTGACGGCCAACACTCACTGTCTTGCCTGTGCAGGTTCAGTGCACACCTGTTCCTGCTACCTCAACTGTATGAGGACTTGCTGGGATAGCCCCCGGCCTCGTTGGCTGGGCAGGGAGTGCACAGAGCCCCCAACATGCTGGTGCCCACCTGCACACCGCACCCCTCTGACCACATGGTCCAGGACAGAGGAAGCGACAGCAAGGCAGAGGTACAACACATTTATTGGAGGGGGGAAACGTTCAATGGAAGGGGTCGGGGTTAACTTCTGGGGCGCCCTCTCCCCCTCTTGGCCAGACCACCAGGGCTCACAGGCTGGCATGCCCTGGCTGCAGTCGAATGCAGAACTCTCCAGCCGGATGACCCGGCCTCCCTGTCATCCACTGGCTGCTCCACACTGGCCTCCACTGATGGTCCCTGTGTGGAGAAACAAGATTAGAATAAGCAATCCTCATGTGCACTCACCCCTGTCCCATGTCGGGGCCTGGGCCAGTGGGTGCCCCATGGTCATCCAGGGAGCCCTGCACTCCCCAAACAAGTATGACTTATGCCGCAGGGCGCTCCCTGTTGGTGCGCGCCCCTGGACCGCCCACCCATGGTATTATGGCACATGCCTGTTCCAGTACAGCATCACTGAGCAGGTAAACATGCCTCTGGCAATGGCCGCTAATCCCCAGCTCGTGTAGTGCGTGTGCTCGGAGTGGGTTCAACAATGTGTTCCCTACCAGGGTCCTGCCCCATGCAGGTCCCCAGATTCCTGGTGCCCCCCCCAGTGTTGCACCCCCAACCCCCAAAGGCCCCGGGTGCTGTGGCCTTACCGGAGGGGGCTGGGTGACCACCATGGGTGGTTGGTCATCCTGGGATGCATGGTCCTGGGGTGTGGGCATCACCTCCCAGTGGAGGGGCCAGGGTGGCAGTGGGGGCAGGACCATGGGGGGTGCAGTCCCACCCCTGCAAGTGGGTCCGGTTGCCCTATGTGGGGGAGGGGGATCCCATGGACCAGACCCGGGTAGGGTTGCTTTTGGGGGAACCATGGGTGGCCAAGGTGCAGGGGGGGCACCTGGACCAGTGGGAGGCCACCATGGTGTTGATTGGCTGCCAGCCCTCCTTCTGCGGCATGGTGAGGCCTGTCGCGCTGGGGGGTCACGCCGCAGGGCCTCCATGGCCTCCCCCATGAGGTTCATGAGCCATGTGGCCTGAACCTCCAGCCCATCACAGGTGCGCCACTGCTCGCGTTGGAGGGTGGCAGCCTGGCGCCTGTCCCAGAGGTGCTTGGTGCGGGATCGGGCCATCATGGAAGCCAGGATCTCCCGGTCTCTTTCCCCCTCCCCTCTGATGAGCTCCCTGGTGAGAGTGAGCTCCTGGGAGTGCACCTCAGCTAACCATTGTGATTCCTCCAGCAGCTCCCTGCCGAGGTCCTCCCTCCAGCACCAGTTCCTGGTCAGCATCTGTCGGTTCTGCTACACGCTGCCAGCAGCTGCTCCCCTCATGTGAGTGGGCTCCTGGTCTCTGAATGGGAGTTTGGACACAACGTTAGTGCTTCCGGCCAGTGTGCCCCATTGGCCGCTACCGCTGGACCCGGGGTGCCTGGTGGGGCGGCCCCCACAGTGTGGTGGCTCCCCTCAGCCCTCCCCTGTGGGGTCCCCAAGCCGTGCACTGTCATGGCTTGGGGACCCCACTGTCATGCCCCCTCCATCCGCTGATCACAATGGGAGGGGTTCTTGATGGTCAGATGTGCCATGGGAGCCACTGTGGGCCCACCCGCCCCTCCCGCCTGCCCCCCACACACCCGCTCCTGTTGGGCCCTGCTGGTTGTGGTTTCATGCCCCCGGGTGTCCCACCCCCACCCTGTACCTTCTCTCCCCTCTGCACCTGCCCCCCATGGCCCCCTGGCCAGTGTGCCCTATCGTGGAGGGTTGCCCACCTGGTGGGCAGGGAGCTGCCTGGCCCCCTTGTCCTCCTCCTCTGCAACCTCCACCTCGTGAACCTCCAGGCTGCCTTGTATTGCAATGGGAAGGGGTACTGTTAATGTTTGCCAGCCCCCTGCCCCGGCTGCTGTGCCTCCACCTGGGCAGTTACCTACCCCTGACCCCACTGGGGCGCACATACCTGGATCCAGTTCCTCCACTTCCTGGGGACTCTCCTGGGTTTCTGCTCACTCTGTGCATGCCCCCTGTCCCTGTGGTAGGTAGGCCTGTGGGTTTTGGGGGCATGCACGCAGTGTGGTGATCAGGTGAGCGGATCCCTGGGGTGCCTCCTCCCCCTGTGGGACGGGGCTGTCCCCTCCCGCTTCCTGGATGGCCTCGACAGGGGCACTTCCCCCACCCTGCTCCTTGGGGTCGGTCAGGGGGGTTGCGTGTTGGCCCTGCATCTGCCCCTCGCGAAGGCGCTACCATGTGGGTGGGAGGCCATGATGTCCCTGTCCATGCAGAGAAACCTGTCCAGCTCCTCCTGGAACTCGGCTGTACACATGGACAGGCCAAAATTGAAATTGATGTCCTTGATATTTTTATATCCGGACCTCAAGTCCTTTGCCTGCTGCATGCACTGAGTGACATCCCTACTGTATCCCTGATGCTGCATCTCCTGGGTGATGACTTCATAGACCTGTCTGGTCTTGTAGCTGCACACCAGGTCATGCTGGACCCTTTTGGACCCCCACACGCAAATGAAGTCTCTGTCTGATATCCTGCCTGGACCAGGGCTCCCCCTTTTGGGACCCACGTGAGGGGGGCTGACCACTTTGGCAGCATGGGGCCCACCCTGTGGATGTGGTAGCTGTGGTGGTGGTCGTGTCCTGTTGGGGCTAATGCATTAGGGGTTACTCTGGGTCCTTGTGGCCCCCTCTGTGCCCATGAGGGGCCTGTCCCCCTTATTTCCCCTGGGGTTTCCCCCTGCTCACCTGGCTGTCTGGGGGGCCCTCCTCAGCCGTCATCCCGGTGGTGCGGTGCTCCATTGCCTCGGAGCTGTCCTGTGGGAACAAGGGACTGGGTTATGCATTTGCCTCCTGCCCTGTGTTCCCCAGCCTATGGTGCCGGGCCTGGAACGTGGCCCTCCCATCCCTGGGGGGGTTCCCTTGCACTCACCTCACTCTCACTGCTGCTCCTTGGGCCATGCCCCTGGGATGTGCCGGGCTGGGGGTCCTCGACTGGAGGGGGCGTCGGTGTGGCCCCTCTGCCCTGTGCTGGGACATGTGCACTGCATTACATCCTGGGGTATCCCCCCTTTTTTCCCCCTGCCAGGTGCCCCTCATGCCTCCTAGCCTGGGCACCCCCACCTCCGGGATGGGGGGACCCCCTGTACCTTCCGTCCATGCCCCCATACTGGTGGACCACCCCCCTTTGTGCCTTCTGGTTGGGGCGCATCACCCCTGCACCGTCTTGCCAGGGCTCTCCGCCCCCCCGGGCACTCCTGGGTCCCCGAGCTCACCCGGGCTCTTCCAATGCTTGGGGCAGCGTCGGCTCTCATAGCCTTCTCATGGGCTTCCTGGTCACCATTGTGGGAGCCCATGCACATGTGCCATGGTTCTGCCCTTCTTTATGGTCTCTCAGCCGGACATCCAGGGTCTCCTCCCCCCCCGGTGGGCATGTCTGCATAGCGGCATGTGTCTGCCCCATGGCGCCGGCACAGTGGGGCTCCGCCGGTCTGGTCCATGTGGGTGTGGGTGTTTTCACTTTTACACCAACGCTCAGGTGTTGAACACCCATCTCCATCCATCGCCACCCATCTCCACCCATGGGGGGTGCCGGCTCCCTTGTGGCTGCTCCGTGGGTGTTGGCGAGTGTTGGTGGGTGGGTTGGGCACGCATCCCTACCCACTCGTGGACATTTAAACAAATACTCTCCCACCCATCCGATGGGTGTTTCCGGGTATTCGTGGGTGGGTGGCGTCTGTGTAAAGTGGTCTATGTCTCTCTAGTTGCAGAGATTTTGTATGCATTTGCTGAACAAAATGTATCCAGTAACCATTTATGTAAGTTCAAGCAACCATAACAAATTTTAAACAAAGACATGATCAACAGCCTTCGGCAGTTCAGTATTACATACCAGCTATATTTAGCTATTCTGATATGGAGCTGTGCACAAGAAAATAGTGCTGGTAGTTCTTTGAAAAATAGGAATTAGTTAATTCTGAATAGAGAGCCTGTCATAACAGAGACAAACTATCAACACCACCATCTCTTAAGGAGCATGGGAGATACCCACACAATGAAAGCTCCCTGGAGAATCTAAATGGAGTATTTGGTATGGGTGTGCACAGATTTTTTTTTCATTTTCATTATTACTTTCATTTTCATTATTCGAATGTCATTCATTTTTGTTTCTATTATCATTATTATCATTTTGTTTCTATTATCATTATTCAATTTTCATTTTTGTTTTTACTTTTGTTTTTATTTTACATTGGTTTCAATGGGGAATGCATTTCTGGATGTAACTTCTTTATTTTTCATTCAATTCGCATGAACTTTGGACAGTTTGTACTACTCATCGAAGGGATCATCCCTGCATATTTCTTAACTAATAGATACTTTTATAGACAATTAAGCTTTTGTGATTTACACACACATTTCCAGCTGTAAGGTCTTTGTATCTATCCAATTCAGATGAAATCTGGACTATTTGTACCCTTCATGCAAGGGATCATCCCTGGCACATTTCTGAAAAACTGGATAATGGGTACTGATTTTATAAGCAATTTAATTGTCTCATAGTTTGCACACACATTTTTAGCTGTAATGTCTTAGATTTTCAATCCACCTTGGATGGAGTTTGAACAGGTTCAGGTTGTTCCCCTCACCCAAGAGAGAATCCCTTCCAAAATTCAGAAAGATTGGATAAAGGGTCCCAATTTTATAAGCAATGTAGGTTTTATGATTTTAACAAAATTTAAATTTCCTTAAATCACTTGAAGGTGATTTACTAGATGCATAAATCTACTTTTGGAGCACTTGCAGAGAGGGTGAAGAAGACAGGAGGAGGTGGGCACATCAGAGGAGGATCAGGTGCCAGAAGCACTGGCACTGGCACAGACTTTGATCAATGCCACCCCAAAGTCTGGGGAGAGGCATCAGTAGAGGGGGGGAACAGGTTTAGAGTTCTGATTTTATGAGCACTTGCAGTGAGGCTGAAGACTGAAGCACACACAGTCACACAGAGCACTGAGCCAGTCTATGAACCACACAAGATCTAGGCATGGTCGGGGCTGTGCAGCTTGGCCAAAGTTCATATTTGCTCCCCAGTGCCCACCCCACAAGCCTCCCTGATTGCAGTGATTGTGTACTTGCAAGTTGGAAGCCTGGGCAGCATCTCCAGAGAATGAACCTATAGCAGGGATTCTCTTATGTTTGTCATGGTAGTACAAGATGAGTTTGTTATATCAATTGGCCAGAAGAGATGTCAATGATGTATGTTCATTATGTGTTGTGCCCACCCTAACTCCCCTGCTTATCACTCAAAAATTGGAAGCATCTGCTTAGGAAAGAGCCAATAAGGGATTCTTTTATGTCCTCTATCACTGTGTTGCAGGATGTGTTTGGGGTGTCATTTGTCCATCCTGGATGTGTCAATAATGTCTATTGATGGTTGGGGTGTTTCCACTCTCCTCTTCCTTGCTGCCTGAAGTCATAGCTATGTCCTGAAATTTTTGTTTTTTGTCCCAATATTGTCAGGATTTGTATTTGAATGATTTCTGTTAAAATCACAAAACTTAAATTGCCTCTAGAATTGGAATTGTTTAGCCAAACCTCCTGAAAATGTACCCCTTTTCTAAGGGGTACAATCCCTTTTCTAAGGGGTACAATCTGTCCAGATTCCATATAAGTTGGGTGGTAATCAAAGAAGTTACAGCTGCAAATGCATGAACAAACCATGATGCTTATACAATTGGAACCATTTATTCAATCTTTCTGATGTTTGTCAGTAATAAGTCTTTGGGTGATGGGTACAATATACCCACATTTCATGAAAATTCAGACATATGGAAGAGGGAGGGGAAAGAGGTTTATGTTGGAGGGGATGCGGAGAACAGGGAACGCAAAGACATTGTTGGTGGGATTGTGACCGGGTACAACCCCTATGGAGAGGGGTATGGGAAAAAATGGAAGAGATGACAAAATTGATCATACCGTTTAAACCGGAGGTAGCTCTGTTGGGTTTATTTCCAGCAGTTGAGATATTACA
>QEPC01004641.1:378037-420940 GCA_003113815.1 Sphenodon punctatus | reverse complement strand
CATTTTTAAATGGCTGCAATGCAAAAAAATCCGGTACCCCGGAATCCGGTACCGGGTCCGGATTACCGGGCCGAATCCGATAATGCCGGTACGCCCGATACCGGCATTATCGGATACCGGATTCTACCGGTTTCCCACCCCTAGTGTTAGAGTGTCTGTATGAAAAGGGCCAATGTCACAAAATCAAGGCAGAAAAAGAGCAGTGAGTTTAGAGATTCTTTTGTCCTGATTTTTTTTCTTTTGAAAATTTAACATTATTCTGAAGCAGTCATACATTCACAGGAACAGAAAATATTGTTTTCCATATAAGTTATGTTCTCATTTTTACATGGATGTTGAAATGATTGGAGATGTTGCTCAAATTAGCTATAGCACATAGTGTAATTTTTTACTTTTGTACACTAGGAAATAAATATTGGCAACTTGAGTAAGAGGCTATGAGGCATATTGCAGCAATATGACAAAGAGTTCTGGGAAATCTATATTTTGGTATGTGTTGTCCTCATGTGTCAAAAATCTGATCTCAGCAAAAAAAATGTTTGCTGTAAACGTCGGCTTTGGGAATGCTCCAAACAAAAACAGACTTCCCAAACATTGAAATTTCCAACCATTACTTCAGAAACCTCATTTAAACAGAAGTGCCACAGGATTTTAAAATCAGGTAGGATAGACCAAAATTTCAAACGACAAAAGAGTGGCAGAAATGTCTCTAAAAATTAGCTGTTCATGCAAAACTGTGACCAGAATCTCAACAACAACAAAAGTGTAATAGTGCCAATAATATTAGTCATTATAATAACATAGGAAATAGACCCTTCAGGTTTCTTTCATTAGGAAAATAACTCACAGTGTCAACATGAGGCTCCCCAAACACAAAGCTCTTTTGGGCAGCACAAAGCCTGGAGCGGAGCAGAAGGAAAGTGTGGGAGTTTTACAACTCATTACTAAAGAATTCTCTCTGAAGCACTCTACGTTCGGCTTGCCAACTACTACATAAAATCATATGTTACAGTTAAAGTTGAACAGACAAAAAGGTTAGTCTTCATCTAGCTTTTCTGGACAAATGGAGTCTTGGAACTACTGGGCATGAATGGAAGAATACTTTTTGATATCACAGACTTGATTCATTACTCTTTTGCACCACTTTAATTTGGTTGATTGCAATGCTAATGTGCAAGTGCAAAACCTACATTAGTCTGGACTCTGTGGGGAAATCATGCCAGTAGTGAGTCATTATTACACTGTTGGAATAATCATAGGTGACTGAGGGCAGGGGGAGCACGTGCCCACCCAGATTTTCAGAACCTCTATAGAACATCTGCCCAGCCCCCCACCTGCCCCCACTCCTGTGCACGCGCCCCCGCCCCATTCTGACAGTTGCAGGTCTCCTATGAAATAAGGATTGGGCCCCAATTCACGCAGTTTCCTATGGAATTAGCTTTCTGTATAATCTTTACTTCTCCACTAGGATTAAAACGTGTTTTTGAGCCTCTCAAGAATGTTGGTGATAATGGCGTTCTCATTGAGATTCTCTGGTTCGACAATCTCATGAGAACTGGCATTCTCACCTCCATTCTCGTGAGATTCTTGGAGGGCCCCCAATATGGTCTGTGCATGCACAAAATGGCTGCTGGGGGGCACACATGTAGAGACTGACTATGGAGGCCGTTTTGCTCATGCACAGGGTGTTTGGGTTTTTTTGAGAATCTCGTGAGATTTCCAAGAAAGTTCAAAAATGTTCTGCACATGTTCTGCATTCTGGGGACTGCACACATAAAGAACTGCTGCAGCAGCCATTTGTGCATGCACAGAATTTTTTTGAGGATTTTGATAATTTTCCGAGATTCTTGAAAACCCTGTTGAGAACGCACAAGATCTTACCAGGAGGTGCAAGAATCTCACCGGTTCTCGCAAGAATGTGATTGCATTCTTGTTTCAACCCTATTCTCCACATATGTTTGCTCTAAATATAGTGTCACAACTACACTTTTTCAGTTCAGCACAAACTCCATGTAGTGTCTGCTTACTCACAGCTCTTTTAAAGTTCTCCAGCTCAGGACCCCATGCTCTGAGCCTCTCAGGTGAGACAGAGTTCTCCTAGAGCTCCTGGCTCTTCAGGAACTCTCAGTATTCTCTGTATAAGGCTTCCCCAGTTCTGACCTCCCCCACTTTGGCCCTTTTTACATGGGCAGCGGTAGGTGGGGGGATGGGTGTGCTGCCGCGGTGGGTGAAGGTTGCTCCTTATTAAGGAGCGGCTCAAGTCGATGGCAGTATAAAATAGTCCTGTTCAACTTCTTATTTCTTAACTGACCTAGGAGGAGTGCTGGGGAGGTATAGTTTCTTATCCAGTTTATCTTTTGTACTGTTCTCAGGAGGGGCGGAGTACAAATTTATAAAATCAAATAAAATAATATAAATATTGTTCTACTGCACTCGAAATTTACTAGTTATTTTTTTATTGTTATGGGGCTGTTGACGTCTGTTTTTTTGTATATTATTTTAGGACGATTTTGGAAATTGTTTGATAACTAGGATGTTTTTATTGGATAAATATTTGCCCGTTTTTATTTTTGGATATGTTGGTTAATATTTATTATTTTATGTTGCTTGTACCTTCGTTTATAAGTTTGTCTTGTTTTGTTTGTGTGTTTTTGTCTGGGGCATGACGTAAGTCCGTACCCGTATTAATAAAATTGAATTGAATTGAATTTGCATGTGCCCTTTCCCATGGACACACATCCATCTACACCCACCTCCACCCATGTCCACCTACGGAGCCTCCTCTGTTTTTCTGAATGGGTCCGTGGGTGGATGATGGGTGGAAGGGGTGGAGATGGGGGTGTGCCGGGAGCATGTATTCACCCCCACCAGCCCACCACCAATACTGCTTGCATGGCCAAACACCCATCCTCCCACCCACCACTGCGGCATGTACACAGACGCCCCCCTACATCGCACAACCACCCGCACACCGAGCAGGGAGTGAGGGCGTCCATGTAAAAATGGCCTTTCTTTGCAGCCAGTTCACCTCTGGTAGTTACCTCCCTCTCAACTGTTTTTGTCAGGCTTCATGCAGCCTTCTGAGAATTACGTCAGGCTTAAAACCTCTTTAGGCTTAACTCTGGGCAGAGCTCTCCCTCTAGCTCTTCTCCCATAGCAGTTTCCTTGTATTGAGCTGCATTCAGCCTTAGCTTGCTTCCCAGGACTGACCAGTGCCACACCCTCACACAGCTGAAGTCTCAATTAGGTGCCATCCTGCCTATATTGGAGCAGCTCAGCTCACACTGCCTGTGCACTGACACTAACCTTTTTAAAGGTCCAGTTATTTACCTAAAAGTACTCTGGCCTGCCACACACGTGATTAAAGCTGCATGTTGCAGGGCTGTATTGGTGCCCTATGCAGCCCTGCAACATGCATAAGAAATGTTCAAGTGTGGTTAAGCTGGGGTTAGTGTCATGTCTGAAAAAAACCAATGTCAGTGTAGAGAACATTAAAGAATTCATTCTACACAATGCAATTCTGTAGAAACAGAGTTACTGCACTCTGAAAAAAATTGTTCATTGTCGAATTATGATAATAAATTAATGTTTAATAATGAAAAATGTGAAAGTTTAGTTATTCATAAAAATGAATAAAAGTATGTATGGTAAGGAATTAAGTACATATATTAAATTTATGTTGCTGAAGATAAAATATTAAATATTCCTCAAATTCTGAAATAATGTCCATTTTTTTGCATTTATGTCTTTTTGCAATGTATGGAGTTGATTTTTTTTAAATTGTAACTGTAATTAATTTGTATATATTTTTAGTTTTAACTGTAATTAATTTGTTTATATTTTTTAGTTTAAGCTAGAGTCAAAATGATTTTGTGATGTTTTTGAAGAGGAATGTTTTTAGTTTTAAAAACTGTTGTGCATTTAACATTTTTTTAAACTGTAAATTTTTTGTTTTGGTAAATTTATTTCAGTTCTGTTTTGTATCTGATTACTTATTTCAGTTATCCTTTTGCTATCAGTTACTTTGGTTGCTTCAGTTATACATAGTAGGGGTGGGAAGTCCAGATTATCCGGTATCTGATACTGCCGGTATTTTGTTGTACCAGCAGTATCGGATTAATCCGGATATTGGGGGTACCATTACCGGTTCCCCGTGGCGGATTGTTCTACATTGCAACCATTGAAATGAATGGCCGCAATGTAAAAGAAGAAAAAAAAAGAACCCAGCCACTTTTCCCTCCCCCATCTAGGCTGCGCGGGTGGAAGAGGGGACACCCCCCACCCACACTGCCCAGCCTGGATTTTTTTTAAAAAAAATCCCCCCGAAGTCCACGGCTCCGGGCCGCCACCAGCAACCCGGAGCCCACACCAGCAGGTAGGTACTAGGGTGATGCCTGGGGTGGGGGTTGGTTTAACACACACCTCACCCCAGGGATCACCCGACCCCCCACCCAAGGATCGCCTACCTTTGGCGCTCCGGGTGGCGGCGGCGGTGGCAGCACAGCACTCCAGGCAGCTTCAGTGCTGGCTGTGGCTGCCGGCTTCAGCAGGCCTTCCAGGGTGTCAGAGTTCGCGCTGATAGGGGGATTGGAATCAGCAGGCATCCTAGGAAGAAGAGAGATCAGAGGCATCAGGCTCGCCGTGATTAGGGGGCGGGGCCTCTCCATGCTTGCAGGAGAACTCAGGCCCCACTCAGGCTCCAAGCATGCCGCTCGTAAGGGGAGGCTCAGAGGCAGATTGAGGCCCCACCCTGAGCACGCTAATCCCTTTTGGGCTTCCGGCTCTATAATACACCGGCGGGGCTAGAAGCAGCCACCGGTAATCATTTTGAGAAGCTGGCCCCCTGGTACCTTGTATTGCTCCTTGTTGCCTGAAACCTTGATCAAGAGTGAGACCTGAGTGACTGTTCCTGGTGTTCTCCCCCTTCCTGGTGTAGAGTGAATGGTGGTAAGAGTGGTGATCTGTTTGTCTTGTTAAGTCTTAGTTTGTGCTCCTGTATGCTTGGTTTAAGATTCTGGTGTTTGGTTCCCTAGCTCCTGTTGTTCCATATCCTCAAGTCCTCCCTTCTCTTCCCTTACCATATCCCTTTCCCTGAGTGCAAGTCCTACCCCCCTTCACATTCCTTACTCCCTGCCATCCCTTCCCATCTGCTCCCTTCCCCAGGACCATTTCCCCCTACCTTCCTGCCACAGATCTTCATGGTGTCCAGGTTCCTGTATATCTCCCTGAATGACTGAGAAATTCCTTTGTGTTTTTCCTCCCCTGGGGCAATTGGCTTCCTCTCTACTATCCCAATGATGAGACGTGTTGCCCTCTGAGTAGGAGGGAAAGCCCACCCAACACCCTGAGGGATTATTATACTCAGATAGATTGCTTATGACAAGAGGTAGCTGCCCCTTTTTCCCTGCCCCCTTTCCCCTCTCACCTTCCTTTCTCTTTTCTTCCAAACATTTTCCCCCAACCCCCGTGATACAGGGAAACCCAGAAGTTCCCTGGAAGGCCTAGTAAGCACGGAAGCTGGCAGCCACAGCCAGTGCTGAAGTCACCCGGAGCACCGTGCTGCCGCCTGAAGCGCCAAAGGTAGGCAATCCTTGGGTGGGGGTAGGATGTTCCCTGGGGTGGGGTGTGTGTTAAACCACCCCCCACCCCAGGGATCACCCTAGTACCTACCTGCTGGTGCAGGCTCCGGGTCGCCGGTGGCGGCCCGGAGCCAGGGACTTTGGCAGAATTTTTTTTTAAAAAAAATCCAGGGTGGACAGGATGGGTGGGGGGTGTACCCTCTTCCACCCACACAGCCTGGGAGGGGGAGGGATTGTTCCCCCCCCCCATTGATTTCAATGGGGACACTGACAGTTCCCCATTGAAATCAATGGAATAGATCCGGCACCGGTAAACCGGTTTTAATCCAGTAAACTGTTTTTTTGCAAACTGGTAACCGGTAAAACCGGTAGCCGTTTTTTTGCCAGATGTCCCATCCCTAATACATAGCACTACATAGCTCACTCATGCATTCAGCTGTCATAACCAACATACTTAAATAAAATAACCAAACTGAGATAACCATTCTGTATCTACAAACAACGCAGGAAATGATTGAATACTTCATGGCCATTTCATTAAAATGGATTGTCATATTTTGTATTCACAGCATGCATCTATTTCAGCACTAATTTTTAATTTTATTTACCAGAATGTTTGAATTAAAATCAGATCTTCGATTTTAAAATTTCCACTGTAGCATCTGAATTTCTTTAAGGGTGCCACTATAAACCTCAACCCTAACAACACCCATTGAAGATAGGAAGTTATGTGAAACAATAGCAATTTTGTCCTGTACTGACTTATTTTTCTATAAGCATAAGAGCAAGTACAGCAGAAGGGGGAATATTTCAATCTTCCACTCACATTTGTTTCTTCTTGCATTTTTAGAAGCAGCTTTTCTCTAAGAAAGTGGAACAGTTCCTGTGCAAGGAAGTTGAGTGATTAAAAGGGTCTAATGAGGAAAAGAATCAATGGCCCAGAAGAACTGAAATAAGAATTAAGAATTAATTGATTTTGAAAAATCAGATTCAAAGGGAATATCAAATGTATTTCCTCTAGAATCATTAAACTCAGTGTAAAGCAAGTGGGCTTGCTTCTAAAGTGGATCCTTTGTACTAAGTACAAATTTGAAGAGGTGAATTTTGCTTACAGAAGTTTTCTGAAACAAACAAAAATGTTCTTTCTTCAGTGCTTAGATTAAAAGTTTCACATAAAATAGTCCCACTCCTTTATTGGATAGTTGTGAATGTCTAGAATTTATGAAATTCAATATAAGGAAGAAAACTAGGGATGTGCAAACAGGACAGAGTTCGGATGTTTGACCATTCACACTAAAAACCTAGTTCAGGTTCATGGGTTTGGTCCGGGGGAGTTCAGACGTCCCCCGAATGTTCAGTGGAGTTTGGTGCTGCCTAGAGGATTGGGATGCTCCAGGGACCCCCAGGGGGGCCCGTGGAAGCATGGCAGGCTATCAGAGACCCAACAGCAGCAGCAGAGACTGGGAAGGCTTGATGCTTAGCACCCCTGGTTGTCCGGGCAGGCAGGCTCAGCGCTTCACCCCCTTGGAGTGCCTGTGGCACCAGGGCTGGACATCTGAGACCCAGTGGCAGCAGCAGCTGAGACCAGGAAGACTTGGGGCTTGGTGGCTGGTACCCATAGAGGGCAGGGCATTGCAGGATGGCATCAGTGGAGTGGCAGTAGAGGCCTGGCCAGAGCTTGATGGTCAGCACCCCTACTTGTCTAGGCATTGCAGGCTGGCATCAGTGGAGCAGTGGCAGAGGCTCGGCCAGGTCTTGGTAGCTAGCACCTCTGCTTGTCCAGGCATTTCAGGCTGGCATCAGTGGAGTGCTGGAAGAGGCCTGGACAGGGCTTGGTGGCAGGCACCCCTACTTGGCCGGGCATTGCAGGCTGGCTTCAGTGGAGCAGCAACAGAGGCCCAGCCAGAGCTTGGTGGCTGACACCTCTGCCTGGCCAGGCATTGAAGGCTGCCAGGCATTGATGGGGTAGTTGCAGAAAATGAAGTGGAACAACAGCCCTCCATGCCTGGAACATAGGTCCCAGAACCCTGATGGTGAGTTCTGTGGATGGAGTGACTGGCTGCTTCTTGAAGCAGTTGAATGATGTCTCCCTGTGAACAGAATGATTGCCTCAGAACCCTGACAGTGCATCCTGGGACAGGAGTGACAGCTTCTAGATGAAGTGGAATGATGGCTCCCTGTGAGTAGAATGATGGCCCAAGAACCCTGATGGTAGGTCCTGGGGACTAGAGTGGCAGCTTCTAGATGAAGTGGAATGAAGGCTCCCCGTGAGTGGAATGACAGTACCAGAATCCTGATGGTGGGTTCTGGGACAGGAGTGGCAGCTTCTAGATGAAGTGCAATGATGGCTCCCCATGAGTGGAATGACGGCACCAGAACCCTGATGGTGGGTCCTGGGACTTGAGTGACTGACACCCTTACTTGGCCAGGCATTGCAGGCTGCCAGCCAGGCATTGTAAGAGCAGCATCAGAGGCCCGGCCAGGGCTTGGTGGCTGGCACCCCTACCCAGATGGGCATTGCAGTCTGTCTGGCATCATCAGAGCAGTGGCAGAGTCCCAGCCAGGGCTCGGTGGCTGGCTCCCCTGCTCAGCCAGGTGTTGCAGGTTGGCTGGCATCAGTGGAGCAGTGGCAGAGTCCCAGCCAGGGCTTGGTGGATGGCACACCTACTTGGGTGGGCATTGAAAGCTGGCATCCTACTCAACTGTGCTCAAGAAGCTCTATTGCAATTTGAGCAAGCATTCCCGGTGGTGTATCTTGTGGTCACCCAGCCCTCGCCCACCAATGCTCTCATCTGAGCTATGCCCATCTACAAGATTGCGAAGCAAATGACTGACATGCAGTACCACCACCAGCACCACCACCAGCAGCAGCAGATCTTGGATTGCCCGGGCACAGTAACTGTGTCTGGCACCCCTTCTTGGCAGGGCATTTCAGGCTGTCTGGCATCAGTGGAGCAATGGCAGAGGCCCAACCAGGGCTTGGTGGCTGGCACCCCTGCTCAGCCAGTTGTTTCAGACTGTCTGGCATCAGCGGAGCAGTGGCAGAGTCCCAGCCAGGGCTCAGTGGCTGACACCCCTATTTGGCTGGACATTGCAGCCTGGCATCCTACTCGACTGAGCTCAAGAAGCTCTATTGCAATTTGGGCTAGCCTTCCCGGTGGTAAATCTCGTAGTCACCCAGCCCTTGCCCACCAATGCACTCATTTGAGCTATGCCCATCTACAAGATTGAGAAGCAAATGACTGACATGCAGTACCAGTAGCAGCAGCAGCAGCAGCAGCAGCAGCAGCAGCAGCAGCAGGATTGCCCGGGCACAGTAACTGGAGCTGGCACCCCTGCTTGGTCGGGCATTGCTAGCTGGCTGGCATCAGTGGAGCACTAGTAGGGGCGTGACCAGGGATCAGTGGCTGGAACCCCTGCTCAGCCAGGTGTTGCTGACTGACTGGCATTGGTGGAGCAGTGGTGGAGACCCACCAGGGCTTGGTGGCTGGCAATCCTGCTTGGCTGGGCATTGCAGGCTGGCTGGCCTCGATCTGGGACACTTGTGGACAATGAAGTGAAATAGCAGCCCTCGCTCCCTGGAATGTAGTCCCCAGAACAGTGGGTTCTGGGGCCTACATTCCAGGGAGTGGCCAGCACCCCTACTTGACTGGGTGTTGCAGGCTGGTTGGCATTGGTGGAGCAGTGGCAGCGACAGAGGCCTGGCCAGGGCTCAGTGACTGGCACCCCTGCTTGGCTGGGCATTTCAGGATGGCTGGCATCAGCAGAGCAGTGGCAGAGGCCAGGGTTCAGTGGTTAGCACCCCTACTTGGCTGGGCATTGCAGACTGGCATTGGCGGAGCAGCAGTAGAGGCCCGGACAGGCTTCGGTGGCTGGCACCCCTACTTGGCCTGACATCGCAGGCTGACCAGCCTCAATGTGATACACTTGCAGACAAGTGGAAGAACAGTCCTCCCTGCCTGGAACATAGGAACCAGAACCCTGATCATGGATCCTGGGACTGGAGTGGCTGGCACCCCTACTTGTTTGGTCATTGCAGACTGGCATTGGTGGAGCAGTGGCAGAGGCCCGGCCAGGGCTTGGTCACTGGCATCCCTGCTTGGCCAGGCATTGCAGGTTGGCTGGCATTGATGGAGCAGGTGCAGAGGCCTGACCAGGGCTTGGTGGATGGCACCCCTGCTCAGTAGGAATGTGTGAACGTGGTTTGGATGTTCAGCGTTAAGCCTAAACTCAGTCTTTTCGGATGTCAAAACCGAATGTCTGAACCGAACTAAAAAATGGCTGAAACGTTCAGTCATGTTCAGGTGAGTTTGGATGAGTTTGGGGGTGGAAAAATGTGACTTTGGGCAGGAAAAACATGACTGGAAGGGGGAGGAAGCTGCGGAGCAGACTTCCTGGACCAAGGGGTGTAGACCAGGGGTGGTCCAAGGGCCAAATGAAACCAATACCAAAAAGATCTTCATATTCAGTATTGATTTTGGTATCGATAGCACTATTTTTGGATTTTCAGCTGAGTTTGGCCGAACTGAAATCCATCGAACCAAACAGTCAAACCCAAACTTGGATTTCAAACCAAACAACTGGACGTCCATATATCTGAACCACATTCTGTTCACACATCCCTACTGCTCAGCTGGACATTGCATGCTGACTGGTATCAGTGGAGCAGCAGAAGAGGCCAGTCCAGGGCTTGGTGGCTGGCACCCCTACTTCGCGGAGCATTTCAGGTTTGCATGCTACTCTCTGGATCTCAACAAGCTATTCTGCCAATTGGTCAAGCCTTGCCTGGTGGTGAATCACATGGCCACCCAGTAGCAGACACTGGATTGCCGGGTACAGTACCCATGGCACAGTGGAGGCAGTAGAAGCAGCAGCAGCAGACTTTGGATTTCTGGGGCACAGAACCCATGGCACAGACAGCAGAGGAAGTATTGGCAGCAGCAGCAGACATTTGATTACCGGGGCAGAGAACCCATAGCACAGACAGCAGAGGCAGAATTGGCAGCAGCGGACATTGAATTGATGGGTCACTGAACCCATGGCACAGATAGCAGAGATGGCATTGGCAACAGCAGCGGACGTTGGATTGTAGGGGCAGAGAACACATGGCACAGACAGCAGAGGTGGTATTGGCAGCAGCAGCAGGCATTGGATTGCCGGGGCACAGAACCCATGGCACAGACAGCAGAGGCAGCATTGGCAGCAGCAGCAGACATTGGATTGAATGGGCACAGAACCCATGGCACAAACTGCAGAGGCAGAATTGGCAGCATCAGCAGACATTCAATTGCCTGGTAGCAGAACCTACAGCACAGACAACAGAGGCGGCATTGGCTGTAGCAGCGGACATTGGATTTCCAGGGCACAGATCCCATGGCACAGACAGCAAAGGCAGCATTGGCAGAAGCGGAAGACATTGGATTACCCGGTAGCTAAACCCATGGCACATACAGCAGTGGCAGCATTGGCAGCAGCAGCAGACATTGGATTGCCGGGGCACAGAACCCATGGCACAGACAGCAGAGGCAGCATTGGCAGCAGCAGCAGACATTGGAATGCCGGGTCACAGAACAGTAGCAGAGCAGAGGCAGCAGCAGCAGCAGCAACAGACAAATGATTGCCGGGGCACAGACAGCAGAGGCAGCATTGGCAGCAGTGGCAGACATTGGATTTCCAGGTAGCAGAACCCACAGCACAGACTGCAGAGGCGGCATTGGCAGTTGCAGTAGACATTGGATTGCAGGGGTACAGAACTCATGGCAAGGACAGCAGAGGTGGCATTGGCAACAGTAGCAGACATTGGATTGCCTGGTAGCAGAACACATGGCATAGACAGTAGAGCCAGCATTGGCAGCAGCAGCAGACATTGGATTGACAGGGAACAAAACCAATTGCACAGACAGCAGAGGGGGCATTGGCAGAAGCATCAGACATTGGATTGCCAGGGCACAGAACTCATTGCACAGACAGCAGAGTCAGCATTGGCAGCAGCTGCAGACATTGGATTGCTAGCGCATAGAACCCATTGCAAAGACAGAAGATTCTGAATTGGCAGTAGTGGAAGGCATTGGATTTCCCGATAGCAGAACTCATGGCACAGACAGCAGAGGCGGCATTGGCAGCAGCAGCAGGCTTTGGATTGACGGGGCACAGAACCCATGGCACAGACAGCAGAGGCAGAAATGGCAGCAATAGAAGACATTGGAATGCCTTGGCACAGAACCCGTAGCACAGCAGAGGCAGCAGTAGCAGCAGCAGCAGCAGGGATTAGATTGACAGGGCACAGAACCTACTGCACAGACAGCAGAGGCAGCATTGGCAGCAGCGGCAGACATTGGATGGCTCGGTAGCAGAACCCATGGCACATAGAACAGAGGCAGCATTGGCACCAGCAGCAGACATTGGATTGCCAGGGCACAGAACCCATGGCACAGACAGAATAGGCAGCAGCGGCAGCAGCGACAGGCATTGGCTGAATCGGTAGCAGAATCCATGGCACATACAGCAGCAACAGCATTGGCAGCAGCAGCAGACATTGGATTTCCGGGGCACAGAACCCATGGCACAGACAGCAGAAGCAGCATTGGCAGCAGCAGCAGCAGACATTGGATTGCCAGGCCACAGAACCCATGGCACAGATATCATAGACAACATTGGCAGCAGCAGCAGACATTGGATTGCCGGGGCACAGAATCCATGGCACAGGCAGCAGAGGCAGCATTGGCAGCATTGGCAGACACTGGATTGCCCAGTAGCAGAACCCATGGCACATACAGCAGAGGTAATCTCATGCGTAATCATGAATTCAATTGGAGTTTACCCCGCAGGACCCCACAGCACCGTAACACCTCTTCATATAGTGGGTCAGATGCTGGAACATCAGATGGGGCTGAAATTAGTTCCCGAGCACTTCGGGAGTATTTTTTAAGGGAACCCAGGCGAGGTTTCCCTCCCAGATCCAAGAGGGATTACAGCAGATAGACTCTCTGGAGAAGAAACAGAAATTAAAGATTGTTAATTTGTCTAAGAGAACTTTCACAAAGACCGAATTAAGTTTGCTCTCTAGAGGTCTTTCCTTTGTTCCTACTAACTTGTATAATAAATTTGTCAGTAGGCAGGAAATGTATGCATTTTTTTGTAAAATTCGATTAATTTTTTTTCCCCAAGGTTCCCCAATGTTGGGCAAGGTAGGACCATGTTTTACCAAATCAACTTTTTGTCCTAAAACTAAAATAGACCAAGCTATTCCCATTTTTGAGGAGAAAATCCTAGGAGAGATTCGTAAATTGGAGGCCTCTTTTCCAAAAAATAGTTACTTTAATTTAAAGAAGGAAGAATGGTTGGCTTTCGCCGACATTAAGAAAGATAAGTTGGTAGTCATAAAGAAAGCAGATAAGGGAGGAGGGATAGTGATCCTTGATAGACAAGAATACATCGCAGGATGTCACTCCTTATTGAGAATTGATACAGACTATAAATTGCTTCCAGATGACCCAAAGAAAATATTACAAAGCAAGATACAGATTATCTTGCAAGAGAACCTCCAGGAAAAATCCATCACAAATAAGGAATTTAAATTTCTTTATGAGACTACGCCACGTACACCTGTTTTTTATGGCTTACCAAAAATCTATAAGGCTTGTCCCCCTTGGAGTTTCGTTCCATTGTATCTGGAATCAAATCTTTATTAGAGCCTCTATCAAAATTTGTGATTTATTATTTGAAACTGTTCATTCCAGAGGTCTTATCATATATTAAGGACTCTACACATTTCATCTCTATTCTAGAGGACATTGATCTCTCTAATATATGACCTATATTGGTCACAATGGATATAAAAGCATTATATACGAATATCCGACATATGGAGGCTTTGGCAGTTATGGAAAAATAGTTTTACAAGCGGGCTGTCCAGACTCCATCAACTCCCTTCCTCATGGAGCTTGGCAAATTGGTGCTCACCGATAATTATTTTGAGTTTTGTAATGAATTTATTTTTACAAATTAAAGGTGTGAGTATGGGTAGCAACCTGTCTGCAGAACTTGCTATCATATACATGCATGATTGGGAAACCAAATATATTTATAATCAAGAGATGAATCCTTATTTTGATTGTATTTTTCTTTGGCGTAGGTACATTGATGACATTTTTGTCATCTGGCAAGGTAGCATGACAACACTTTTGGAATTCCAGAAATGGATCAATAGACAACACGCCACAATTAAGTTCACTATGCAATCAAGTGAATTTAAGATTAATTTTTTTTGATCTTTGGGTGCATGTGAAGGCATCTGAGTTGTCTACTTCTACATACATAAAACCCACTGATCAAAACACATACTTGCTTTATGATAGCCACCATCCCTGCCATTTAGTTAGAAATATTCCAAACAGTCCATTTAGAAGGATCAGGAGAAACTGCTCTAAGGAACAAGACTTCATTTTAGAAGGAGAACAAATGTGTAGGGATTTTGCAGACAGGGGTTACCTACCCTGGGTAATTAGATATAATTTAGAGAAAGCCATGGCAGTATCAAGAGCAACTATTCTGCAAGGTGCCCAATTGGAAAATTTGAAAGAGGACAACAGGCTGGTGTGTGTCACTACCTTTAATAATTACAGTAAATACATCAGGAAAATTATTTTAAAGTATTGGAGCACACTGGACCATGTTGATGGATGTCTGGACCCAGCGCTTTTTGCGTATAAAAGGGGGGAAAACCTCAGTGATCATATAATCAGAGGAAGACTGCCATCATTATTACAAAGGACAATAGATAAAAAGGCAGTAGTGGGAAATTTTCCTTGTGGCCACTGTGCAAACTGCATTTATAGTAAAAAAGTAAAGTCTTTTCAGTTTCTTGATAGCAAGACTTTTGAGATTAGGGACTTCATCAATTGCAGCACTACTGGAGTTATTTACAGTATTCAGTGTCCATGCAAGAAAATCTACATTGGGAAAACCTCTAGATCTTTAAAAACTAGAATTACTGAGCATAAAAGCAAATTGAAAACTCGCACTGTCTCTGCTCCTCTAGTAGAACACTATAATTCATATCATCAGGACACAAATGAATTTGTCTTTTGGGGCATAGAGAAATTGAAGCTACCTATTGACCAAAAGGATCATATGGTAAGAGAAAACTTCTGGATTTTTACCCTTGATTCCATTCAAACACATGGGCTCAATGAGCTCACAGATTTTTAATCCTAGGGTGTATTTCCTATTGAATCTTTAGAGCATTCTAGCCTTGTTACCCATTGAAGATAGCATAGGCAACTGCCTATACCATCACTAGTTGGGGGGCTGCTAGAGTTTCTTACCTGGAGTTTGTTGTTCTTTTCTGGTTTTATTTATTACTTTTTAGTTATTTTTGCATTAGGTTTTGTTTTGTTAGTTTCACTTATATACCCATTTAGGATTTGCTCATCCATTTTATATGGAACTGTAGGCTTGAGATGTTTCTTAACTAGTAGGCATTTTCTCAGCAGCATACCAGACCTGATTTAGTTACTCATGGTTGGGGTGCCCCTTCCTCCACCTGGGGTGAGTAAGCCATTTAAGATAAAACCCAATGTGGCATGCTTTCTAATTCTAAGCAGCAAGCTCTAGGCAGCCATTTAGAGATACCCCTAGCAGAATAAGAAGCAACAGACGTAAGCAAATTGCCACATGAAAAAGAGGTTAGTGAATTCATAACTTATCAGGTATGAGATTTTTCATTGCCGATAGATGTAGCATGCATGTGCAGTACTGTGGCTGATTCTCAATATTTTCATCTTCTCCTTTTAGGGGAGTAAAAATCCAATACATAGTAATATTAAACAATTGCTACCCGCCTGAACAAAGGGTGAGTGGCCTAAAACCATAAATTCATTGTAACCGTGGAGGTTTATTTGGCTGAATTTAAATCTGAAAAACAGTATGGCTGTATAGATCTAAACTTTATCTAGGCTGCCTGTATTGCTTTCATCCACAGGGGTGATTCAGCCTCGTTCCCAAATATTGTGACACCATGGCAAATACGCTTTAAGATTTTCTATACCCCCTGGAACAAGCAGGATCTTAACCTCTGATGAAGCTTGTATTATCGAAACGTCAGAAAGGACACCTTCAATGCAGCTTTTGAACTTTATTTCCTGCTCCAAAATTGGGGGGAAACCAGAGATCTAGAAAGGACACCTTCAATGCAACTTTTGAACTTTATTTTCTGCTCCACACTTTGGGGAAAACTGGAGATCTTTCAGCTTTTTTTCACTGAATCTAAATCTTTGGTGAAGCTGTTCTTCTTTATTTCCTACCCCAGCTCTCTGCGGGGGGCTAGTAATTTTTTTGTTCCCTATTTTACTGCATGTTTGTAGCAGGCCATTACTTACTTTGGTTTATTTGTCATGTTTGTATTATTTGGTATGCCTGCTTTTGGACATTAGTACATTTTCTGTCTATTTATATATGGTGTTTGTGGTTTGCATTTACTATTGTGCTTGCTTGCACTAATTACCCAATTGTGACTTATTACTGGGGAGTTCATTTGACCTTGTGTACAGTTGTTGGATTTGTTTGTTACATACAGCAGAGGCAGCATTGGCAGAAGCAGCAGACATTGGATTACCGGGGCACAGAACCCATGGCACAGACAGCAGAGGCAGCATTAGCAGCAGCAGCAGACACTGGATTGGCAGGGCACAGAACCCGTAGCACAACAGAGGCAGCAGTGGCAGCAGCAGCAGACATTGAATTGCCAGGGTACAGAACCTATGGCACAGACAGCAGAGGTAGCACTGGCAGCAGCAGCAGACATTGGATTCCCAGGGCACAGAACCCATGGCACAGACAGCAGAGACAGCATTGCTGGCAGCAGCAGCAGAAATTGGATTGCCAAGGCACAGAACCCATGGCACAGACAGCAGAGGCAGCAATGGCAGCAGCGGCAGACATTGGATTGCTTGGTAGCATAACACATGGCACATACAACAGAGGCAACAGTGGCAGCAGCAGTAGACATTGGATTGCTGGGCCACAGAACCTATGGCACAGACAGCAGAGGTAGCATTGGCAGAAATGGCAGACATTGGAATGCTGGGGCACAGAACCCGTACAACAGACAGCAGAGGCAGCATTGGCAGCAGCAGCAGACATTGGATTGGTGGTGCACAGAACCCATGGCATAGACAGCAGAGTTGGCATTGGCAGCAGAAGCAGCAAAGATTGGATTGACCGGGCACAGAACCCATGGAACAGCAAAGATGGCAGCAGCAGGATTTGTCTGTGTATGGCACCCATGGAGCCAGGATGGTATGATTTTCCAGGGAAGAGCTTCCATACAGCAGCAGATGGCAGTAGCAGGATTGCGTGGGCACATTTGGATTTGCCTTGGGCAAAGCACCCATGGACCAGTTGACAGCAGCAGCAGGATTACCAGGCCAGTGGGACAGGCAGACAGGCAGGCAGACAGGCACCTTGGCATGAGAGGCAGGCAGGCCAGGGCAGAGCTTCAGCTTTGGCCACAGGGCGGACAGACAGGCACTTTGGCATGAGCATGGGAAGGCAGAGTGAGGCAGGCTTTGATCTTGGCCTCCTGGGCGGGCGGGCAGACAGGCAGCATGGCATGAGCATTGGAAGGCTGGCTGAGCCAGGGTTTGATCTTGGCCACCTGGGCGGGCGGGCGGGTGGGCAGACAGGTATCGTGGCATGAGCATGGGTAGGCAGACTGAGGCAGGCTTTGATCTTGGCCACCTGGATGTGCTGGTAGACAGACACTTTGGCATGAGCATGGGAAGGAAAAGTGAAGCAGGCTTCGATCTTGGCCACCTAGTTGGGCGGGAAGACAGGCAGCATGGCATGAGCATGGGAAGGCTGACTGAGGAAGGGTTTGATCTTGGCCCCCTGGGCGGGTGAGCAGACAGGCATCGTGACATGAGCATGGGAAGGCAGACTGAAGCAGGGTTTGATCTTGTCAACTTGGGCGGGTGGACAGGCAGCATGGCATGAGCAGAAGGCAGATTGAGGCAGGGTTTGATCTTGGCCACCAGGGTGGGTGGGCAAACAGGCAGCATGGAATGATCAGAAGTCAGACTGAGGCAGGGTTTGATCTTGGCCACCCAGCGGGTGGGCAGCAGAAGGTTCACCTTAATAAATAGAAACTGCTCCACCAACTTGGCCCCCAGTCTCAGGCAGTGCGGCGGGCAAATGTCCCCCGCCATGGAGAACACCCGCTCACTTGGGACACTCATTGGTGGGCAGGACAAGAGACCCTTAGCCATTTTGGACAGGGCTGGTCACACATTGGTCTTGCCGGCCCAGTAGGCCAAGGGATCGCTGCTGGGTTCGATGCACAGCTGCTCCTCCAGGTAGTTCTCCACTGCTGCTGAGGTGCTGTTGTATTCCCTCACATAACTTCCTGGGCAACACCTCCACCACTGCCCTCAGTCACGCTGCCTGTCCTATTGTCCACGAGCTCATATTCGCCAGAGTGCCCTGCACATATGAGCTGATGCTTCTCAGCCTGCTGCTTCTGCTGCTAATGCTTTGGCTGGGGGCAGGGATAGACCCCACCGGCTGAAAGGGGTGGCTTCTCACACTCCCACCACCCCCAGGGGCATCCTGCTGCTGCTGCCACCCACTCTCAAGAGCTCATTCTGCCTGCCAGACCATATCCACCAGGTCACCCTTCCAGTGCCCATAGAATTCTGTCTGGTATGCCATACTGCCCTTGACCCTGGGGTCCAGCATGCCTGACAAAACGTATTCTGCCCACTTCAGGAGCTCATCGAACCGTACCTTCAGCCCTGCCTTCTAGGGATGTGCGAACGCGGTTTGGGGGTTTGGGGTTTGGCCTAAACCCGGGGTGTTCGGGCCATCCATGAACACCCTGAACCTTAATTGCCCCCCGCCCGAACCATCTGAACAAAGTTTGGGTTCCGAAGCCATTCGGCCGGGGGGGGAGGAAGGAACCTGGTTTCCCCTCCCTCCAAGTTGCACGGGGGAAGGGGAAGCCCCCACCTGAAAGGGTTTGGCCCCCAATAACAGGTTCAGGCCAATGGCCAAACAGCTGAACCCTGAATGGTTTTGGGGGGGCAAACCCCAAATGGGCCAAACCCCGAACCCCCGGGTGTTCGCACACCCCTACTGCCTTCTGCTGCTGCACCAGGACAACCACCTCATCTCCAAGCTTCCTGCCCTGAGGGCCACAATACCACCCTTGGAGAAGCTCCTCCAGTCTCCTGAGGAGACTCTGGACCCGAGGGGTCACCTGGCTGGTGGTGGCGGTGGAGGAGCTGATGGTCTCTGTCACGGCCAGGAACAGTCTGAACACGAAGACCGTGTGAATCAGGATCTTCCATTATGCCCCATCGTATCCTGGAGGTGCCCTGCTGTCTGTCACCAGTTGCACCTGATGCAAGATGACTTTCTGATTGAGAAGCCACTCGAGCATCAGGGAGGTCGAATTCCACCGGATGGACACATCCTGCACCAGCTGTTGAACTGGGGAGCCTTGCTAGGCCTGCTTCACCCTGAGGAGGTGCTGCCCTTCATGGTCCGGTTAAAGAAACTGGCCAGCTTTCTCCCCCGCTCGATCAGGGAGCAAAGGATGCTGGCCCCAATCCCCTTCTCCCCCAAGCCCAAAGCGCCTCTGACCAGCAGGTGAAGGGTGTGTGCAGGGAAAGGGATGTTGGTGAAGCCCCCCTCGTGGACTGCCCTTAGTATGTTGGTCATGTTGTCCATCACCACACACACCTTGGTGAAGGGCGTGCCTGGCATGACCCACTCCTTCACCATGGCGTCCAGTGCTGACTCAATGTTCCCAGCAGTGTGGGGGCCATCCATGACTTGCGATTGAAGCAGGGCCCACCTATACCCTGCTTTGGGACCCCTCCTGCCACTGCCAGACACTGCCTCTGGGTCCTGCCACCAGTGCCCCATCACTGCCAGGTAGGCATGCTGTGTGTTCCTGCTCGCCCACAGATTGGTGGTGAAGTGGAAGGTGGCACCCCCAGCCCTTGCCAGCTGCTTCCTCATGTCCTGCAGCTACCGATGGACTTGGCAGCTGCCCCCACCCCAGCTAATCAATGGTGCACTGCTGCTGCTGCTGCTGCTGCTGCTGCTGCTGCTGCTCCCCCCTAGCAGTAATACCGCTCCTGCTGCTAGAGGCAGCCATTAGAGTAGGATGTTTGCTCACTTATGGAGGCGTACAACTGGCCCCTGCAGTCAGGAACCCA
Source organism: Sphenodon punctatus (assembly GCA_003113815.1). Taxonomy (NCBI): domain Eukaryota; kingdom Metazoa; phylum Chordata; class Lepidosauria; order Sphenodontia; family Sphenodontidae; genus Sphenodon; species Sphenodon punctatus. Next base: position 401,139 of record QEPC01004641.1, on the reverse strand, counting down.
CTGGTGTCCACTGTCCCTGCCTACCTACTTAGCAGCACAGCGCTGTGTCATCCCTTGAGGTGCCTCTCCATAGCAGTTGTGCCAACATTGGTGAGTACCTCCCCATGCTTCACCACCTTCTGGCAGAAAGTGCACTGGACCTCCCTGGGATCATCCACGTGCACCAACTTAAAATGCGCCCAGACAGAGGATTTTTTGCCCCCTACTGTCTTCTGGCCCACACAGGGTGACTCAGCACTGACAACGCTGCTGGGAGGAGCAGAACATGGTGGCCACACACCTCTGAGAAGGACAGACATTGCCTCAGCTTCAGACATCTCCTCCACAGGACTAGTGTATGCCTCGCTGTCCCCAATAAGACTGAACTGAAACCTAAATCAATCTAATGCTACTCTAAATAAATCCAAAAACAGGGGAAGGGAATCAGGGATGAAATATCTACAGGGAGGAGGGAAGGATTCAATGGAGGGTAGGGAGAAACAACACAGGGAGGGGTAAAAAATAAAAATAACATCTAAATCTATCTAATCTAAATAAATGAAACTATGGAGGTAAATGTGTGGAAATGGGTGAAATAGGAGGAGGGTGGCAATCGATTGGGAGGAACACGAACTGCTGGGAGAGGGAGACTTCTGAAAATGCCTGCTGACAAGATCAGTGGCTAGCTCAGAAGGAGTTGGCAGGGGGGAGAGTAATTACTTTTTTTACTTGCTGCACCTGCCTAAGTTACCTCAAGCCCCATTGGCTCCGTGCAGCCTAGCCCGTGGCCAATCGCAGACTGTGAAGCCAGTGGTCTGAGGAAAAGAGGAATTGGTGATTGGGCAGACTGACTGCTAGTCCAAGCCTCTCCACCCCTGGCATCAGGAAGCCTGCTCCTCATCTGCCCCCCTTCCCTGGGTCTTTCAGTCCAGTTTTTACCGCCCGAATGCACCCGAATGTGGCCGAACTGTTTGGGGCTTCGGGCGTTCAGTTTGGCTGTCTGAACAGGCCAATTTTGGGCCAAACACTGAACGTCCGAATCGCGTTTGCATGTCCCTAAACAAAACACAAGAAGCCTTTGTTGGTGCATCTTGAATGAAACAAGGACACAAATTATCTTGGGTTTAAAGGCTGCATGCTTTATTAATTTAAACTGGGTGGGAATTGCTAAAGGCAATTTTGGGTCTAGTAACACAACAGTATAACCATAACAATCAAGGGTTACTGAGCATGAGGCACCCTTGAATCTCAACCCCCTAAAACTTGCAAACTATGCTTCCCCCTCCATCCCAGCAGGCACATTGAGGGTGGGGGAGGACAAACTTGTCCCCCTTGGGACCGGAGGGCCTGAGACAGCATGTGCCCCTTTTGCTGTCCTCAAGTTTGACCCCACCCTGGAACATGACACCTAGTGCTCCCCGTACCCTGCTTATGAGCCAAGATCACAAATCCCCATCGCATAAGGAGATGTCTCCATCCTGAATGTAACTCACTATAGGAACCCAAATTGCAAAAGGTTACTGGACCCCACACAGAGTGCAGCAATAATAACATTTTAGAAACCACCCAGGCCATATAGACCATAACAAGCCAATCGTGATCAATAGCACTGTGGGGAAGGAGAAAACCAGGAATCTTGTAGCCAATTGGGAGTTCAGTTCACCTAAAAATTCCTTCCTGGTCCCTAAATTACTTGACCTGCTTACGTTCACAGTACTGTATAAAGGGTGGGTGGGTGCTGCTTTTTCCAACTCCTTCAGCACTGGTGCAGGCTCGGAGCTGCCTCAGGCACCAGTGCTGGTGAGCAGTCAGGTTTCGTGCCGTTGAGAACATTGCCATAGCAACACAGGTCCCTGTGGCTTGCTGCTAACAGCAGAATTCAGTCTCTCCCCTCCTTGCTCTTTCTAAAATGGGGAACATGACAAAGACCCCTCTGTAATGGAGTGGCAATGGGGATTGTTGTCCATTATTCTTGTCACTTCAATGCTTTGATGTGATTTGAAGTGTTTTACAGTGTCCTATGACTTTCCCTTGAGTTGGATATTTAGGTTCAATTGCTATAATCCTATCCAGCTACACTGAATGACTAAAAATGACTCTGTCTTCCCTCTTTGTGTAGGGACTAATTTGTTAATACTCCCTTGTAGATGTCAGGAGGAAAAGGGAAACATAGGGTAATTTCAGACATTACGGGATCACAGCCAACCACCCTGAATCACAGTGAATTCCTGGCGGGGTTCAAAGCTAACCACAGTTCTGGAGGTGAGTCCGGCCTCACTTCCAGAGTTGTGGTTAGCTGAACCACAATCAGGAATGGAGCGAAAGTAACATCTGTTATCTTGCCCCGTTCGGGGGGTGGGGCTGAGTAGTGGCACGTTGCGCCGCACAGCCCCTCCCCCTCCCTGAAACCCCTCTGTGATCAGGCTGGCACATCTAAAGGATGGCCGTCTAATCACAGACTGAGATCCGAGACAGATCCTGGTCCAGGGTTCAGCATGGAGGGCCGAAAGGTCCGTCACGTCTGAAATTACCCATAGAAGAAAACTCAGTTGGAAGGATCAGACACTAGGGATGGGGAACAGATCACGGTTCGGGTTCGGCCATTCGGTTCGGCTGCGTTCAGTTCCTGCTTTCGGTTTGGCCGATTGGTTCATTCGCCGGGTTTGGGTTTGGCCGTTCAGTTCGGCCGTTCAGGAAATGTTTTTCTATGTTTTGTTTTGTTTTGTTTTTTATGTGTTTTTTTGGTTTTTTATTTGGTTTTATATGTTTTTTTGGTTTTTTATTTGTTTTTTTTTTATATATATAGTTTTTTAATTTAATTTTTTACCTAATATTATATCTATCTATCTACACTAAATCTAACTGCTATTAACTATTCTAAATGCTATAAACTAAATGGATTATCTAATAAGTACACAGGCCTACTCCTACAACCACTAAAATGAAATCACTAAAGCTATCTCTATCCCTAAGCTAACTCTTACAACTGTCTACTATCTCTAACCTCTCTCTCTCTCTCTCTCTTTCTATCTCTCTCTCTCTCTCTCTCTATCTATCTATCTATCTATCTATCTATCTATGGGATGGGGGAATCACAAACAACACAAGGAGGGGTACAAAATTGAAATGAAACCTAAATCAATCTAATAATCCTACTCTAAATGAAAAAACAGGATAAGGGAAGGAAATCTGTGATGGAATATATGAGAGAGGGAAGGTTTCAATGGAGCGGGGAGGGAGGAATGAAGATTGAACACGGGGAACACAGGGAGGGGCAAAAACAAAAAATAACCACTAAATCTATCTAAGCTAAGCTAAATAAATGAATGAGAATATGGGGGTAGATGGGTTGGATGGATGAAATAGGAGGCAGATGGCAATGGATTGGGGAGCTGGGAAATGCTGGGAGAGGGAACCGTCTGAAACGCCTGCTGTTCAGGAACAGTGACTATCTCAGAAGGTGTTGGGAAGGGGGGAGGCAGACAGTTTTGTTTCTTGCTGCGCCCGCCTCACCACAAGCGTTATTGGCTCTGTGCAGCCTAGCCCACGGCCAATCGCAGACTGTGAAGCCAGTGGTCTGAGGCAAAAGGGATGGTGATTGGACAGGCTGGCTGCTACTCCAAGCCTCTCCAACCCTGGTGCCTGGAAGTCTGCTGCTCAGCTGACTACGCGTCCCTGTCATGTTTGACCTTTCAGTGACACTTTTTTTGCCACCCAAACATGATCCGGACTGACCAAACTGTTTTGTCATTTTGACGTTCAGAACTGAGTTCGGTTCAGTCAGTTCGTGCTCAGATTTGGGTTCGGGTTCGGTCATCCAAACAGGCCGAGTTCAGGCCAAACTCTGAACTTCCGAACCGCATTCGCCTATCCCTATCAAACACAGGTTATTGGAATGGGGTTGAAATTTGTTGCTAAGTGCTAACCAAGTGCTTTGATTGGCTCATTATAGCAGTGGGGTGGTTTTTTGGTTTCCTCACAGTGCCTTCATTTTAGTAGTTGATGTTGAGCAACCAAGGGTGCATTTTAGACTAGGACAATTTTCAGAAAATGTGTATGTCTAAGCATTTTTGAGGAAAAGTGGGCAAACCACTTTTTCCAACGGATTTGTGTATGCTGAAACGAAATATTTTGTTTGCTGAGCTGTATTTTGAAGTTTTGTGATCAAAATGCTCAAAAAACAAAATGGCTGTAGTTGTCCCACTGTTGACTTTAATTGATAAATTTAGCATAATCTCCAGTTATAAAATCAATGATCATAAGTCCCAAGCTTTAATAATAGCAACAACAAAAAAGCGGACAGACTGATAATTGAAAAACAAGTCCCATTTGCCATAGCTACTTCTCAGTTTAAATATTTGTGGGTTATCACCAAAGACACAAAAAAATTATTCAAGAAAAACTTTCCAAGCATTCTGAACCAAATCAGAATGGAAGCTTCTACATGGAGATGCTTAAAAACCTCATGGCTGGGTAACATAAACTTATTCAAGATGATAGCACTCCCTGAAATTCTAAATAAAGCTATGGCATTGCCAATAAACTTACCTGGTTTTTTTTATAAACCAATGTGAGAGGGTTCTTATGGATGTGATATGGAAAGGCAAAAAAACCCATAGAATCAGTAAAGTTACCCTTAGTCGGAAAAAAGAAAAAGGAGGGGTTAATATGGCCAACATTAAACATTATTTTAAAGCAGCATCACTAAGAACAATTAAATATTGGTATCATAACCCCAAACAAGTGAGCTGGGTGGAAATTGAAAAACAGATCCTACAGGTAACTAGCTTTCAGGACCTATTAACCAGTAAATGTCATACTGAAATATACAAATGGGCTTTACAGCCATTTGCCCACACGGTACTCCAGTATTGGAACCAGACATTAAAACAACTAAAACTCTCTCCTCTGACTTCACCATTTTCCCCAATAAATGAACACTACACAACAGACAATAGCATTGCCACTGACCTACAAAAAATTCTTACCGAAAAAGGATCTCTAGGACAGAATTGTTTTCTAATGAAAAATTTCTAGAACTGTCAGAATTGGAGGTAAAAAGAAAAAAGAAAACAAGTATCTTCCAATATCTCCAGTTAAAAAGCATATTCACAGACAACAACAAAATAAAACAATATAGCAGACTACACACAGAATTAGAAAAAGTACTATTAAGCTATTCCTCAAATAAAGAATTTGATAGTGAGAATTTATGGAGAACTGTCCCAGATAGAAACAAGTAAAGAAACTCCATACATAAAAAAATGGGAAGTGGACTTGGGAAAAAACTTCGTGACGTCGCAACCACAAAAAAATTGTCAACACATGCATTCTTGTGCTAAAGCACTTGAAGTCAAAGAACCACAAAGTAAATTGATTCTAAGATAGTACCTGACACCTATCAGCTCAAAACTTTGACGAAGTATGGGATAGGTCTCTGCTGGCGTGATTGTGGGGAGGAGGGTACTTACCTACACTACTGGTGGAGTTGTCCTAGAATTCAATCACTGTGGCGCATAGTGTGGAAATAAATAAACAAAGCGACAAAGTTAATTATACCGTTTTGACCGTAAACAGCATTGCTGGACATATACCCTGATATCCACTCATGGAACATCATCAAGACACCTGTAAATTGATGGCGCATGCAGCAATCAACATTATTGCAAGGAATTGGAGAAATGCTCATGAGTTAATAGAGGGAGAATGGCTCCAAAGAATTCAGTACATATATTCCATGGAGAAGGTGAAAGTCCTCCTCACTAATAACTATAAAGACTTTGAAATCAGATGGTGCAACTTGTGTAGAAAGTAATAATATACAAGGACACACGCTGTCAGAAGATGCCAAATCATTTTTGTTAGACTGCACTGTCTGACAAACATTAGTCTTTATCACATATATAGACAGCTAAGGGTTGTCTGACAAGTTAGATTAAGTAGAGTTAGTTAAGTTATATGTTTTATTTATAAAAACTATTTTTTATTTTTACTTTTTCTTTGTTAATGTATATAAAAAAACCAGCATATTGTAATACGTCAAAAAGTCAAAGAATGTAAATTACATTACTATCAATAAAAATCATTTAAATAAATAAATAATTAAATGACTGCCAACCAAAACTGCTGACGGCCATAACTTCTAAATGGAGTATTATAACGACACTGTTTTTGAGTCTATTTTGATGATTTTGATCCCCACTAATGCACTTAACACAAAAAGAAAACATATGTTCAATATTTTTGTGTAAAAACTATTTTTATGGGCATTTTAGTTGAAAAGAGTTCTGGAAAACTATCTAGGATATATTCATAAATATTACAGATATACTTTTCTATATTAGGATATTTGTATATTAGTTTAAATCTAGCACAAAAACAATGGAATATGTAATTAGCGATTATTAAAAAATGGAGAAACTTCCAGTACTTCTGGGACTCGTCGCCAGGTAAATGAATTAGAATACATATATACCTTACCATAAGAGTAAAACATTTTCTGCATATTAAACGTCAAATAAAGGTGTTTTTTTTAGTTACATTTGTTCACACGCACACTGTCTGCACATTTGCATGCTCCAGTATGTGTCACTTTCCCCTCTCTGCTGGTGCAGTTTTGAAATGTGCATCCTTTTGTACATCCACATGAAACAAATTCTTTGCACAAATTAAGTGATACAAGCTTTGTGGACAGCTGTCCATCTTCCATTCCAGTCCATTGTTTCAGGTGATGGAAGGACAGGTTTTAGATTGCTGGCTTGCTTCCACACCATGGTTTGTTCATTGAAGATGAAATCTTACTGCATCAGATGTCAGAGGTAGTGTTTCTGGCCTTTTGCATTTGAAAACAGTTTAACTCGGGCTTCATTACAGCTGCTTGCTTCTGTACAGAGTACAATGTGCAGAAAAACTTCTCTGCATCCCTTGATATTTCATTTGTTTGTTCTCCATTCCCAAGTTTTTGGAGCAGGTGACTGTGTTGAACACTTTCCACACAGTTTTCTTGATATGTCCAGGCAAGTAAGACACTGTATCACATTTTGTTATTGCATGGAAGGGAAGGAGGGCTTCTAAAACTGGCTCAGTAAAGGATAGTTTCTCCTTGATTTCATGCACTGGAATATATTAGAGGTGTGCACCAGGGGCCCATGTCATTTTTGTTTTTGTTTTTTAATTTTCATTATTTAAATATGTCATTTTCGTTTTAATAAATATCAAATTGTCATTTTTATTTTTGCTTTCATTTTCATTTTCCATTGGTTTCAATTGAAAGTACATTTGCAGCTGTAACTTTTTTGTTTTTCACTATATTTCTCTGAAACATGGGGTGAATATACCTCCAATGGAAGGCATTAGGAGTACCAAATTCCAAATACCAAATTCCAAAAAGACTGAATAAAAGAATCCAATTTTAGAAGCAGTTGAATTATTTTATTTTTCAAAAATCTTCAAATACATTATTAGTTCACATTTCATGTAGATGAAACTTGGCATGTTTATACCCCTTCCCATATTTACTATCTCTGCCAACTTTCAGAAGGATTGGATAAAAGATCCTGGTAGTATAAGCAATTAACATATAAATGTATGTCTGACTGTAAGAACTTTGTAGTCCAACCAGTGTACATGAAATTTATCAGGACTATATATCACATGTTCATGATCATCTCTGCCAAATATCAGAAAGATGTGATAAAGGGTCCCAATTTTATATGCCTTCACAGCATATAATAAAATTGCCCAGATTCACCATGATTTCAATGCTGCATTTACGGCAGTGGATGTATCAAAGGTACAGGAAGTCCCGTCATGTCTATTTTTGTGAGATCAATTGTGGGATCAATCATCGGCTGACACAGCGGATGTCCTTGGGACTGTTTGGGCCACCTGTTGTGAATTAGATCCGTGCCCATCCTGGCTGGTGAAGGCCAGCTGGGAGACATTAGGGTCGTTGCTGGCAGGGGTGGTCAACGCCTCCGTTAGGGAGGGCATTCAGGGCAGGGTGCCAAGTCATCTCAAAGAGGAGATGGTGCGGCCTCTGCTCAAAAAGCCATCTTTGGCTGTTGACTCCCTAGCCAGCTATCGGCAAGTCTCTAAGCTTCCCTTTTTACAGAAGGTTATTGAGCAGATGGTGGCCTGGCAGTTACAGAGACATTTGGATTGGGTTGGTTTTCTTGATCCCTCGCAGTCTGGTTTTTGCCCCGGGTTTGCCACAGAGACTGCACTTGTGGCCTTAGACAATGAACTGTCCCATGAATTGGATCAGGGCAGAGTCTCAATTTTGATCTTACTCGATCTGTCAGCGGTGTTTGATACTGTTGACCACGAGATGTTGGTGACAAGGCTGCGGGATCGGGCTGGGGTGAGTGGAATTGTTCTTGAATGTTTCCACTCATTCCTGGCAGAGAGAACACAGCAAGTGGTACTTGGGGAATGTACATCACCTCCCTGGAATCTCACGTGTGGGGTCCCGAAGGGTTCTATTTTGTCCTATCTCCTGTTCAATGTGTATATGCAGCCATTGGGTGAGGTCATGAGAGGGTTCAGCGTACGATGTCATTAGTACGCCGATCATACACAACTCTACCTCTCGTTTTCTGGAGACCCAGGCCCGACAGTCTCAGTTATTACCCGATGTTTGGCAGCAGTCGGGGATTGAATGAGGACAAGCTGTCTGAGACTGAATCCCGACAAGATGGAGATTATGTTGGTGGGTAGGACTGAGGGGGTGGTGGCTCTCATCATTTGTGGGGTCTGCCCCTCTCTGGCTGCTCAGGTCCATAGTCTGGGGGGGCTCCTTGATCCGCAGCCTCCGTCAGGTGGAGGCTGTCGTGAGAGGAGCATTCCGCCAACTACATCTGGTGCAATGGCTGCAGCTGTAGTTCTTGGACTCGGATCTGGCCACCGCCATCCATGCTTTCATTACCTCTCAACTGGACTGCAACGTGTTCTACATGGGGCTACTCTTGGCAACAGTCTGGAGGCTGCAGCTGGTGCAGAATGCAGGTCACGGCGAGCACATTATACCAATGCCCTGGACTCTGCACTGGCTGCCTATTGTCTTACGGACCCAAATCAAGGTGTTGTTTATGACTTATAAAGCCCTAAACGTCTTGGGTCCTGGTTACCTGTGAGACCACCTCAAGCCTCGGGTCATTTTGTGGCCCTTGCAGTTGGCTGGGGGCACCCAACTCAAAGTCCCCCGGGTATGCCGGGTGGTGATGGTGGGGAGGATGTTCTTGGTGGCCACACCTCGGCTGTGGAACTCTCTCCCATTGGAGGCCCATCTGTCCCCTGACCTCCCCTCTTTCCGCAGATGTTGTAAGACCTGGTTGTTCCACCGGGCCTTTGGGGAGGTGGTGGGGAGGGTGGGGAGGGGATTGTATTTTATCTGTTAGCCACTATTTTATGTGTCATTTTTATATATTTTATATATTGTAATTTAGATGATTTTATTGTGATTTTTGTTTATGTTGCTCGCTGCGACGAGCTGCTGAGTTGCAGGAGGGTGCAGGATATAAATGTTTTGTAAATAAATAAATAAAAATAAATGCAGAGAATGAGCCTATGCCACGGATTCTCTTATGTGTCACTGTGGTATAAGATCAGTTTGAGATGCCAATTGGCCAGCAGAAAGGTCAACCAAATATCCTCATTATGTGCTGTGACCATCCCAACATCTCTCCCCCACTTGTTACTGGGAAGTCAGAAGCATCTGTTTAGGAAAGAGCAAATAGAGATTCTCTGAAGTCCTCTGTCACAGTGTTGCAGAATGTGATTGTGATGATAATTGGCCAGCCTGGATGTGTAAACTATGTCTCCTTATTGCTGGGATGCTATCCCCAAAGTCCAAGTTATGTCCCTTATTCCCACCTCAGGGCCGCCCCCTATGCCCACCTTGAAGTCACTACCAATTGGTCCTGTAAAGCTACTAAGCTAGAAGCATGCAGTAATTGGCCAATGAATGTGTCTGCCAGTCTTCTGGGTTGCTCCACATCCTCTCTCCTACAGTCTCTCTCCCCCTGCCGTGCCAGACGCCTGCCTCTGACTGGCACTGCATGTGCTGCTATTTATCTGAAAATGGTCTTCACAGGAACAGCATCAATTGCTTATAATATTGGGTCCCTTTATATAATTGTCCTGTAGTTTATCAGAGATAACAGGGAAGGTATGTGAAACATTCCTGCCAAATATCTTGTAAACAGAATGGAATATACAAATGTTTCAGCTGGAAATGTATTTTCAAGTTAATGTCTTATACCATCAGGACCCTTTATCTAATCTGTCTGAAAATTGGCATGAATGTTAAGCTTGTGGAGGGACATAATAGCCATAGGTTCAATGGAAATTGATCTTCAGATAAAGAAGTTGTAGTCATGAATGTGTATGTAGCTTTTCTTAGAATCACAACGTTCAATTGATTCTAAAATTGGTTCCCTTTATCTAATTAATTTGAAATGTGTGCACATGGTGCCCTCCATTGAGGGTATAATCTCCCCAAGTTTCATCAGCCTTGAATAAGAAACAAAACGTTATAACCATAAATAAGTTTTTCAGTTTTTTCTCTTTATTTTAAAAATAAAATTTCATTTTTGTTTCTATTTTTGTTATTATTATTTGTCATTTTTGTTATTGCAATAACGATAATGAAAAGGACAATTTTCATTATCGTTATTGTAATAACAAAAATGACATGCACACCCCTAGAATATATTTGAGACTTTTGAATGAGCCTGCCTTCATCCACACTTTTTTACTTTTAATTTTGTCAAAATGTGCTAATGATAGCACCAAAACATCTGTATCATATGCAGATACCACAACATTCTCTTCAGTGGTCTGTATACAGTGCAACACAAGCCTGGTAGCAGCTTAATTATGGTTTGCCTGTAGCTGTCAAGTATCCAAAACAGGGTTTTATGTTTGTACTTCGTCTTCTCCTTGGAATCTACCAGAAACTATCATTGTTTTGCCTGCAGGAGCATTTACAAAAAAACATGCTAGATCTGCCTTGTACCAGGCACAGCTAGAACGTCAGTCCAGTTGCTGCAACCTGGCACAGATCTATCGTCCACTATTCTTCTCATTCTGACTGGATGAGAATGTTTTGAACATCTCTTCCTTGTACCAGTCTTAATTGATATTTCTATATACTGGTCAAAAACAATATAGATTCTGTCAAAGGGCTTTTCCATATTCATAATGAGTTCCAGAAATGAATCTGCAAGCTCACCGAAGCTTCTGACTCCTTCAGGCTTTCTGGGTGCCACAACTAGAGCTTGGCCATCTATCAGCAGACAGGATGTTCCATCAAGAGTAATCTCTGCGGGACAGGCCATAGCCTCTGTCAACACATCTGCCAGAATCCACCATACTGTGTTTTTAGATGCCCAGGTTTGTTTTACCTGTTCATATTGCTATGAACATATAAAAGTCATGTCTGTAGATGTAGCTTCTAATGCACGAATGGGGTAATCTTTCAGTTTCTCAAACCATTCTTCTTACACTTCCCTGGACTGTGGCTCGCAGCTACCTTCCATGATGATAGCTTGCAGTTCTTCTGGAACACTCAAAATTGCATGAGTCAATGGCACAATATTCTTCAGTAGATCTTCATTGACAGGCCCATTTTGCCAAATTGCTAGTTGTGTACCATGGAAAGTGTTTTCATCATCAAGAGTTGAATCACTGATATCTATGTTGTCTGCTGAGAAGTGTACAAATCGTCCCTGTACCAGATTTGGTGGGATTACTGTACCATTTGTATGGTCCATGCATTTCAATGTTGACTTGGCCATTGCTGTGTCAATTTTGAGAATGTCCCTGTACCTAACAGTGTGACCAGCATGATGGAATAACTCCACAAGTTGATTAGATCTTTGTAGCCTGGTGAAGAGTTGATCCAAGGCCAACATGTTTAGGAGTCATTTTCTTCCCTCCATTCACTCTATAGATAACGTCCTGTGCAAAACTAAACACCCTTGATCTTTCGAAGTATTTTTGTTCATCCAACTCCTGTTCCTGCTTCCAGAAATGTCTGACCACCTATCAGGAGATGAAGAAACATGTAAACGCCTGAGTGAGACACACTCTATTGCTTCCTCTTCAGTAACATCTACACCTTTGTATGGTGGATGAGCTAGTATATATGATCGCAGTTTTAATCTACATGGATCATGGAGAGAAACTTATCTTCATCTTGTGACTTGAGGATGGGGATAGTAGCAGATACTTAATCCAACTCCTGATCGTGCACTGTCCATTGAGAAAACGGAATATGGTTGAATTTTATTGGTACAAGAACTGTTTGCTTATGAGCGCCAGGCGATCATGCAGTACAATGAAGTCACAGATGTCCTTGACACAGGATGACAGTTTCTCTTTGAATGTTAACTGCTGACTTCTAAAGGATCTACATATTTCTATGTTTGCCAAATCCAGTAACCAATAAACATGGTAACCAATAAACCAGTAACCAATAAACATGGTAAAAAACCAATAAACTAATAACCAATAAACATTGCAACAAACCAATAAACACAAATAACCAATAAACTAATAATATCAAATAACCAAATAACCAATAAACCAATAACCAATAAACATTGTAATACATGAATAAACCATTAACCAATAACCAATAAAAATCAATAACCAATAAACACGGTAACCAATAAACACGGTAAATGGCAAATCACAGTAACTGGTAAACACAGTAAACAATAAACAGTAGCTTACGGAAACTGATAAATCAAGTTTTTGCCAAGATCTCGATTGGGGTTCGGGAAAGCTGAGACATTTCAGCAGCAATTCTTGATTTCAGCAAAATTATCACGAGAATAAATTTAACTCTCATTTCAACATTAGTTGTAACTCTAGACAGAATCCAGAGCAACAGGAAAATAGCCCAGATCATAGCAGGGCTAACTCCAGGTTGTGCGCTGGGCTCCCTGTCAGGTTAGCCCTGCCTCAATGTGGGGAAGGCAACTCTGAACTGTCGTAGAGTGGGCCATCACATCTGGTAGTCTACTCTACCCAATTCTGGTCGGTGACCGGAATTTTTCTGGGTGGGCGCAGCAACCCAATAGGTTGCAACAACTGCTCGCCAGAGAGGGGGGCAAGCTGTGCTGAGCAACGTGGGGGACGGGGCTGTGCAGACCATGTCTATACATCCCCCCGCCCCCTCCCCAGGCCCGGCTGCTGCCTAGTTTGTTTGGTGGCTGGGCCTGAACCTGCCCATACTGAGGGTTTTCACCACAGGCAGTATCAATGCATGCATATGAAAATACCCACTGTGTCAAGTGATGACAGTTAGAGCTGCTACCAAGCAATACTAAGTGTGAAATCTACCATTCGTTGAACTCAGTGGCCCTGCTCCCATTGACGGATGAAGGGTTTCACCATAAATATTCTCAGAGATATGCTTTGTGATCCCTTCTTTTGCTTGTATCTAACTAGGGCTGAAAGCAATATTCTCATTAAAGCAAATATAATATTTGACATATTTTATGGATTCACAAATTCGAATTGGAGTTTGAGATACACATTCCACTGGAGAAGTGGCTTGTCAATTTTTTATGTGAATACATTTTATACAATTTAACAAACTAAATAAACTCACATTTTGAATCAAACTAATCAAACAATGAATTTGATGATGCTTGAATCCTATTTGAAGATATACTAATGGAAATAAATCCTCACATTCAATTTCCGAATCCAAAAAGCCCAGTTCATTTCAGTTCTGGAGTGTTCAGAACAGAAAAGGAGGACATGCTCCTCTCTGTATTATATTGATGAAACCCCATCAGTAAGCTCTAGACTATTTGCTGACCCAACCTAAAGCTGTTGGGAAAAAAAGAGTACATCATTATTAAGTTGTACAATCCAAGAGCTTTAAACCATTAGCTTGGTCAGGAAATTAAATACCCACTTGCCGCTTTTCTTTATTGTTCCTAAAGAAATGTAGATGAGCAGATGTGTTTATATAGTAGTGTTTGTTATTTCATTAAAAATACAAAATGGTACAAGTAAGCAAAAAAAAGACCACAGGTGCTGAGGAGTTGGGCTCTAGGGAAGTGTGATTAAATTGCATAGACTTATCACTTAAGAACCAACAGACTATGGTAGAATAAACTGCAGACATTAATAAAGTCCCCCCAAAGCTTGATAAGGGTATGTTGAAAAGCGCACGAGAAAACTATTTAGATAAGGGGATATTTTGTGAGACTACAATATGATTATTTGGCTGCTATTCAGAGGTATTATAGAAATTATGCATAATGCTTCCTGTACAACTGGCCTTTTGGTTGGATGACTAGATCTAATAAAAAGGTAAGCTCTGCTAATATATTCTCTCCCTCCCCACCCACCATCTCTGGAGATTGTTTGTACTATTCTCAGCATATACATGGCCCAGAAAGAAGTCACATATATTGAACAAATGCAGTGCATGGGGCAAAGTTCAGGCAATTGCTATGATATGATCCATATCATGCTTTTGTATACTCACACGACCAAGTGTATTTTATCTGAATGGATAAATGATTAGCAAGCATTTATATAGTGCCAGCAACGTACCTGGCGCTTTACAAAGTAATGGAATGGAATAGACACAGTCCCTGTCCTAGGGCTTACAAACTGAGAGATGGGGGGGCGGAGACGAAGAAAGAGGAACAGAGAGAGAGACAAGGAGTGTAACATTCCCAGGTGCACGTGCTTGGCTTAGTTACATCAAGAATGATAGCTGGCTGGTCCGTGTGGTGAGGATATGAGTACACAGAACTCAGGTAACAGATTGTACTGGATGAGGAGGGTATCAGCAGGAGTTAGGTGAGGGGAGCGAGGAGTCGGGGAGGGCAGAGTGGAAGAGGTGGGTCTTGAGGAGGGATTTGAAGGTATGAAGGAAGGGGGTGAGGCAGATGTGAGCAGGGAGGGAGTTCCAGGCATGGGGAGGGGGGGAGGTAGGGAGACGAGATGAAGGTTGCTAGGAGAGCAGGGGAGGCATGGGAGGGCAAGAGAGGGGACAGAGGAGGAGCAGAGTTCACGGACTGGAGTATGGAGGGAAATTAGCGCAGAGAAGTAGGACGGAGCAAGGTTGTGAGGAGATTTATAGGTGAAGACTAGGAGCTTATGCAGGATTCGTTCAGGAAGGGGGAATCAGTGAAGAGAGGAGAGGAGGGGCTGCACATGGTCAAAGCGATGGGCAAGCTGGATGACCCTGGCAGCAGACTTTTGGACTGAGATAAGGGGAGAAAGGTGAGAGTGGGGGAGGCCAGTGAGAAGGAGGTTACAGTAATCGAGGCAAGAGATGACCAGGGCATGGACAAGGGTTTTGGCAGAGGAGACAGAGAGAAAAGGGTGAATGTTAGCACTGTTATGGAGGCAGAAGTGACAGGATTTGGCAACACTGTCACTATAGGATTTAAAAGAAAGGGGTTAGTCAAAGATGAAGCCTAAGCTATGGGCTTGGAGGACGGGAAGGATGTGACCCCATTGATAAGGATCGACAGAGAAGAGAGAGAGGAAGGATTGGATAAGCGGGGAAGATAAGGAGTTCAGTTTTAGCCACAGGAGGCAATGAGTTTGCCTAGGGGCAGGGTGTAGATAAGGAAGAAGAAAGATAAATGTTTTATTACAGCATACAAACTACCCAAACTAATTCAGCTAATGATGAATAACTAATATGAATCTAATCAGAATCAAACATTGACTTGGCTATGAATTAACTAATCAAACTTAATGAATTTAGAGTTATTTTAAATATTCAATTTTGTTAAAATCAAACTAAAAGATTTGGATATGGGAAACAAATCCTCTGATTCAACTCACATATCTGAAGACTTCATTCAATACAGCTCCATTTACTGGTTTTGAAAATGTCACCTTCTTCCCCTTATGTATCATACTCTTCTGTTAGGTGACATTGGTATCAACAGAGAGAACCAGGTTCTTTGTGTTTAGGAGTCCAATATTAATTAAACTGAACCAAATGGCTTCAGCCTCTACCCACACATCAGTACTCCATCTACAGTGCAATCCATGGTGTTTATTCTGACAATGCTTTTACTATACAGGATAGAGTAGCACTAATGCATCCTTTTTCTTGGCATGCATCTATCTTTCAGCCATGTTCTCTGCCTCACATAAATAGGAATGATCAATACGTGTTGCTTATATCCATTCTTTCAGTGCTGGCAATCCTCCCAATAGAGATAATTCAGAGTAAAAATACAATTGTCACAATCCCGAATCCTTCTCCATAACAGGGCATTTTTTGAACCAACGCTGACAATCACACCTTCTCTATATCATTACTAAATTTAATCTCTCTCTTCACAACAGGAAAATATTTTTTGCTGGAAATGGCACCCTACAAAGGTCATATAGAAGAACTTCTGAGTTTTCTTATCGCTACAATAGTTGAGTATAAATTTGGCATTCTGTAAATCTAGGGTATATGTTTAAGTTAATAAATCAGCATTATAGGGACTTCATATGATCTGACATTAAAACATATACAGACAGTAGCTCAGATGATCAGAAATGGACTTTTTTACTCTTCTGTAAATAAATTTGCAGCACCAATTTTGGATGCATACTCTATTTGCTTGAAAAGTCACTTTAACCAGAAACTGGTCCTAAAGAGACCACCTTACCTAACTAGTTGTAGAGGGTTACTATCTCTTCGATGGAGCTGAGTGAAGACAGGTTGTTTGAAAGAAGTTAACGTATGAGCCAGAGAATGAGGTGCTGGGAAGAGAAAGATGTCCTTAAATGACAACAAGCTAGGTTAGAAAACAGCAAGAGAACTGAGAGAACAAGAGACCAAAAGGTTAGTGAGATGTATAGACAAAGGAAGAATTAAGAAACTGAGAAATAAATCTTGTGAGGTATGAAACTAAGGTGCCAAGTGCAAAACCTGGACTGGGCACCTGCTTAAAGAAAAGCTGTAGAAAGAGAGTTGGCATACATAACAGAGACTCAGAGCAATGGGTTCTGGAGGAAAGGCTGGGGTAGATTCAGCAGTCTGATACATTAGTCAAAGCACTCCACCAGTGCAGGCCCTATTGAAGAGAAGTCTACTGGTGGAACACAATGGCTGTTTTTACATGAGAGGCCAGGGAAGCATGTTCTTCAACGCACCACTGGGAAAAACTGTGCAGGGTGTTAGGAATGGGCGAACGCAGTTCGGATGTTCGGAGTTCAGACCTAACTCGGTCTGTTTGGACATCTGAACTGAATGTCCGAACTGAACTCTCGAACGACCGAACATTTTGGTCGTGTTCGGATGAGTTCGGATGAGTTTGGAGACTGGAAAAGCGTCTTTCCAGGGCTGAAAATTAGGTTTCGTTTTCATTTTGTTTCTGTTTCTGTTTCTGTTTCTGTTTCGTTATTTTTGACTGTTCGGCCATGTTCGGCCAAACCAAACTCGGCTGAACCGAACCATCGAACCCGAACTCGGGTTTCAAACCGAACAACCAAACATCCAAACATCCGAACCGTATTCTGGTTGCCCATCCCTACAGGGTGTGTTTAAATGCACCAGAAGTGGCCACCCGCCATAGGAATTGGCAGTGTGTGTGGCCTCGTGCGACCTCTTTGAAGACGTGTTCTGGAAACCTCAATATTGTGGTTTCCAGAACACATCTTCAAAAAGGCCATGGAAGGATGTGCACGCCACCAATTCTATGGCGGGCAGCCACTTCTGGTGCATTTAAATGCACCCTTCACAGTTTTTCCCAGCGGCGCATTGAAGAGCGCGCTTCCCTGGCCACTCATGTAAAAATGGCATTTGAGTTTTAAAGCCTATAAACTGGCAAGATTGTGAAAACCTTACATTTGAAGAAAGACAGTCTAGCAGGCTGGACTTTTTATCAAATAAAGAAGTTATATTTTATCTGTGGGCAAAAGTGAGAAAGACTGTCTTTCTTATCTGATAGCGTTGACATGTTTCAAAATTTCTAGACTACCTGAGAAGCAGAGTTCCAGCTCAGAAAGCAAGGAGTAAATAACTAAGATGCCAAATCCTGAAAAAATTACAGTGACATATTGAATTGCATTGAATTGCTCGGAGATGCAGACCAATGATTCTAAATATCTTATTATCACTTTAGGATATCTCATTTCATATGATTATGGGTGAATACAAACATGTCGGTGATGAGGCAACATCATGGACCTCCTCAGGGAGGGCCACAGCAGCCTCCACTCTCTGGGTAGGTGAGTGGCACAGAGCAGACATGCCAACCTACCCAGGTGGACTGAGACCCATCCCACCATGGCCATGCCCTGGATAGGGAAGAGGGACCAAACACATAGCCAGGAGCACAGCCACACCTAGCTCTCAGCACCCCGCCCTCGACCATGATGATCATACATGGTAAACTGTGGGCAAAAGAAGCTGCAAAAGCCATTTCTGCCTGCCCTCCACAGTACTGTGGGAGGGTGGGGGAGGAAGCCAGGAAAACAGCCCCTGCCATCCCTGGTGGCACATGGAACAGAATGTAGTTCAGATGTTCGGACATTCAGTCGTTCAGTTCGAAACCCGAGTTTGGGTTCGGTTGTTCGGTTCAGCAGAGGTTGGTTTGGCCGAACTTGGCCCAACATTCGAAAATAGCACTATAGATACCGATACTGAATTCAAAGATTTTTCTGGTATCGGTATAATTTGGCCCTGAAACAACCCCTGGTCTCCACCCCTGGTGCCAGGAAGTCTGCTCCTTGGCTGCCTCTCACTTCCAGTAATGTTTTTCCTGCCCGAAGTCACATTTTTCCCACCCCCGAACTCACCCTAACATGACCGAACTGTTCGGCCGTTTTTTAGTTCGGTTCGGATGTTCGGTTTGGACGTCTGAACAGACGGAGTTCGGTCCGAACTCCGAACATCCGAATCATGTTTTCACATCCCTAACTACCAGTAAGCTACAGGAGAAACCAGTCACCAGTGCCACCCACAGAAAGCCAGCTGCAAGGAGCAAAGCACACACTCTCTGGCAAGCACAAGAAGAAAAGGGAGACAGATGGGAGACATATGAAAAGGCAGATGGGAGACATATGAAAGCAGTGACACACAGGCCAAAGAACTAGTAACCTGGCAGGCTGCCAGTCCCGTCCCGTCCCATCCCTTCCAGACCCTGTACACAACACAGGTCACAAATTGGAAGGAATCTGCAAAAACCACCTCTACCATCTTCAGATTATTTTTTGTTTCCATTTACAAAAATCCCTTCATTTTCAGGGGTTTTCAAAAACAACCCTACTGTTTTAGATTTCCCACCCTCATTTTTTAAATTAAAAATTAATTTTAAAAAATCACTGCACATGCACAAATGGCCATTGTTCTATTCTGAGCATGCACATCTCTTTTCCAAAATGGCGCTCATGCAGTGGGTGCCATTTTGGAAAAAGGGCACACATGTGCAGTATGGTCTTGTGGCCATTTTGCACATGCACCTTGATTTTTATTTTATTGTATTTATTTTATTTTTAATTTAAAATAAACTAAAATAAAAATCATAGCCTATGTACAAAAATGGCCACGAGGCCATTCTTCACATGTGCACCCTTTTCCAAAATGGCGCTGACCCTGCCAGTGCCAGTTTGAAAAAGGGCATGTACGCGCAAAACAGTCCCGGTAGCCATCTTGTGCAGCATGCACAGGGTTTAAATTTTAATTTTTATTTTTTATTTTTAAGTTTTAAATGAAAGCAGATGAAAGCAAACAATAATAATTTGCTCATTCATCCATTTTCATAGCATTAGTTAGGAACTAGGGATGTGCAAACAGAACGCAGTTTGGTGGTTCAGTCATTCGGTTCGGGAACTGAGTTCGGGTTTGGTCGTTCGGTCCGGGGACTGACTTTGAATTCGATCGTTCAGTTTGGTGGAGTTCAATTCGGTTTGGTCGTTCGGAAATCGGTATCAGTCTAGGTATCGCGTGGTCCCATGATCGCCTCGGAAACTGCAAACCAGAAATTCGAGTGTGTGCGGAGCTTGTGTGGAGAGAGAGCATGTGTGGTGTGGATGGATGGTTCTTTGCTTTTGTTTGGTGTGTTTTGGCTGTGTTGGACTGTGTGTGTTGGTTTGACTTTGTTGTTTTGGCTGGTTGGTGAGTTGGTGGGTGTGTTTTGCTTGGCTGTTTGTGTGGGACTTGGGAAAAAAATGAAGAGGCGCCTTGATAGGAATTAAGCTTGCCTCAGCCACAGTGCAAAGACAAATAAACCAGTCAAGTTTCTTATGATGTTAATTTCCAACCTGGAAATTAATGCTAATGCAGGTGCTCTGAGTGTCGAAGCTGGGCCGGGCCAGGAGCGTCATTTCCCCATGTCACGGGGACAGTGCGCATGTGCCTTGAGTGTGTTGTTGCTGTCGCGGCCGGATCGGCCTCCGAAACTGAGCTCCACCCCGATGCACATTCCTTGCGTGCGGGAGCGGTACCGGCCAATGTTAAAAATCTGGTATGCTGGTACAGGCAAATATCGGATTTATTGGATTAAGCCGATACACCCAAATACCGGCAATATCAGATCTCGGAAGAACCGGAATTCCCACCCCTAATGTGTAGAGTTAAAGGATCCAAGCCATAAATAGCAGAGTGAGATACTAAGTCATTGTAAAAATGTTGTTTACAGTAACCATCAGAATCAGTCTGTCCACACAACCACTTATCCGTCTACCCATCTGCTTATAACATTTGTCACTAGGGTGGCCCTACCTTCCCTTTAAAAGAGGATGCTTATGAAAAATACATGGTGCAGAGCTGCATTGGTTTCAGTGCAGCCCTGCACCATGTATTTTTCATAAGTGTCCTCTTTTAAAGGGGAGGTATAGCCACCCTATTTGTCACCATGTCTGTGTACCTCACAAGAGCTAGAGGCAAGACTCACAGTTCATTATAGCACCTTGGCAAAGAGCATTTTAATTACAAATATTGCATGCAACACATTTTTTTATTTAAAATTCCTCTACCTAGTGACCTCTGAAATAACTATCAGATTTCAACAGCAGCATTGCTAGGTACTGAAAAGATTCAGGTAGGTCCAAGAAACAAGTACCAAGCATTTCTGTGCATTTCTGTGGACTCACTACACTGAGCTTGATGGGTCAATATCTGGCACTCAACTGATGGTGATGGGGTGTCGGCATTTTTTTCTTTGAACTCTAATTCTGTACTACATCTTCTACATGGCTAGCAAATGGAGAAATCAAGTTTAAGTCTGCAAAGTTGCAAGAGAGATGACTTCTGTGACTAAAGGATTTGTAACCATATACGGTGAAAACAGATGTACCACCCATCATTCTCGATGTAACCAAGCCAAGCACGTGCACCTGAGACCTTGCATCTTTGTGAATCTTACACCCCTTGTCTTTTCCTCTGTCTCCCTTCCTTCGTCTCCCCCCCTCCCTCTGTCTCTCAGATTGTAAGCCCTAGGGCAGGGATCGTGTCTATTCCATTACTTTGTAAAGCGCCAGGTACATTGCTGGCACTATATAAATGCTTAATAATAATAATAATAATAATAATAATAATAACAATGTGACAGTGACTCTGTGTTGGCCCACCATGGCCTACTTGGGCCCGGGACTCACCTGCACATTTGTTCCCTCACCACCAGATGTTGGGCCACATACAAACTGGGACAGAGTCATAGAGTCACAAGGCTGGAAGGTACCTCAAGCATCATCTAGTCTAGCTCCCTGCACCACTGAAGGACATGTGACACCCAACCATCAACACAGAGAAATCCCACCAATAGATACAAGTAGAGACTGGGACCAACCAGAGCACACCGGTACCTAAAATAACAGCAAATCATTTTAGAAAAAGAAGGATCCAGATGTCCAAAACAGGTAAGTGGCTTCTAAGGGATAAAATCTATGAGAACCATCCTGGGCCAAGGCCTGCCCACCTGGGCCACTGCTGCTCTACGTAGCTCTGCACATCAATTAGGTCCCACCTATCCCTGCCATGAAGCAAGGGCCGCCAGGACTACAAAGACGAGGGAGAAAAGGCCAGCACAGTCAATGGAACAGCCACTCTTCAATGCCCCTCCCCATAAAATGTTCCGTTACCCTTAAAGGAAAAATGGTGGGGAATGGCCTCGTAATGTCTGTTGGGGAACCGGAAGTTCCCCCCCAGATGTTAACCATGGTCAATCACGGCGGGGAATCACATTCACCACGCAATCGGCAGAACCAGCGGCGCCGATCGCGTGGTGAATAGGGATGGGTGAACAGACCACGGTTCGTGTTCGGCCATTCGTGTTCGGCCATTCGTGTTCGACCGTTCGTGTTCGGTCATTCGCCGAGTTCGTGTTCGGCCGTTCATGTTCGGCCGTTCATGTTCGGTCGTTCGGCGGGTTCGTGTTCGGCCGTTCGGTCATTGAAATCACGCAAGAGCCCAAAATCGAAAGCGGAAGCACCGAAAAACGGAAATTCGTGTGTGTGCGGAGCTGTGTAGTGAGTGAGTGTGTGTTTGACTCAGTTGGTGTGTTTTTGGATGTGTTTGACTATGTGTGACTTTGTTGGATTGGCTGGCTGTGTGTTTTGGTTCAGTTTGTGTGTTGGGTGAGAGAGAGATCCTTATTTAAAAAATAAAAAAAATTAAAAATGAAGAAGGCTGTGGTGAGGATCCCCCAGCTGGGGCCCAACATGCCAGTGCTACCACAGCCACTGCCACTCGAGGAGGAGGAGGTGGCCGAGGCAGCTGCCCTGGTGGTGGCTACGGCGGCAGCAGCTAGGGCTACTGCTGCAGCTGGTGCTGCTAGTCCTGCACTGATGGCTTACTCCTCAGATGAGGAGGAAGCAACGGGCTCTGGAGCTGATGCCAGGTTCGTAAAAAATTTTTTTACTTTGAGGATAAGAAAGGCTCTATCTGTTGAAGAGAGCTCACTGGCATGCGTGTGGGTGCGTGGGCAGTGGGCATCAGTCGGGCACAAACAGTGGGCATCAGCGGGTGGCAGCGGATGTCTGCAACAGTGAGGGAGGGGAGGGTACTGTAGTGCGGTGGGCTTTGGCACGAGCAGCACCCCCACCCAAACATGTGCCAGGCTAGCAAGGGTTCCACTCTCCAGTTGCCTTGCCATCCCATTCCCTATGCATATGCACCCCCAAATAAGGGC
>QEPC01004641.1:357976-374612 GCA_003113815.1 Sphenodon punctatus | reverse complement strand
CTACTCGAAGCCACTCTCTCCACCCTCCACCCCTGGTGCCTGGAAGTCTGCTCCTAGCTGAGTCAAATGACTTCCCCCTACATTTGGCCTTCCAGTGACCTGACAGACCATGTTTTAGCCACCCGAACACAACCGAACGCGATCCGAACTTAACGAACTGTTCGGCCATTTCGTCGTTCGGTGTTCGTATCTGTTTGGTGTGTTCGCCATTTCGCCGTTTGGTGTTCGGTTCCGTTCAGTATGTTCGGGTTCGGGTTCGTGTTCATGTTTGGTTGTCCGAACAGGCCGAGTTCGGGCCGAACACCGAACCACCGAACTGCGTTCGCCCATCCCTAGTGGTGAATGCGATTCCCAACCACGATGAAGGGGCCTGTCTCGTCTGGATGGAAACCACGGCCCGGATTCCGGCAGGATTCCACAGCAGGATTCCGGGCCATGGTCAATTTGGGTGGGCACTGCGGCCGCATTGGCCATGGCACCTGTCCGTCTCCCCAGAGGGTGAGTGGTGAGGGAGCGTGGGGGGGCGGGGCCATGCGGCCGCACGTTGTGCCGCATGGCCCCGCCCCCTCCCCGATTCCCTGCCGGGATCAGTCGGCATGTCCCTTCCCTTACTGGCAATAGCTTGGTTAATTCAAATATATGTCTATAGCTACTGATTGTACAAGTACAATATATGTCTATAGCTACTGATTGTACACCGCTAGTATTATTATTATTATTATTATTATTATTATTATTATTATTATTTAATAATAATAATAATGATGTAGAACTTATCTTTTTTGACTATCGTATCACATGGTTGACTCATATTATTTCTGTCATCTAATATAACCCCCAGATCTTTTTCAGAAGTACTAATGTCCAGCTATTTATCTCCTATTTCGCATTTGTATTTTTGATTTTTCTCTCTTTTGCATTTGTCTCTCCTATCATTTTATTCTCCTGTATGCATTTATCTTTAATGAATTTCATCTTATTTATAGCCTTATTTTCCAGTTTATCAAGATCATTTTGGATTCTTATCCCTTTCTCCAGAATGTTTGTAATCCCTCCTAACTTTCTGTCATCAGAACATATGATAAGAATACTTTCCACCCCTTCATCCAAATAATCAATGAAAATGTTAAATAGCAAATGGACCCAGGACAGACTTTGGGGAGACCCCACTTGTTCCCTGTTCCTACTCTGACAGAGAACTGTTGATTATTACTCTCTGGGTAAACAGTTCAAACAGTTTCGAACGAGCCCACATTTCCCTAGCTTGCTCATATATATGTCATGAGGAATTGTGTCAAATGCCGTACTAAAGTAAACATAAGTTTTGCCAGCCACATCTCCATTGTCCACTAGTCCCATCAACTTTAACAAAGGCGGCGTGAAGAGCTAGTCTCACAAGTCTGAGGAGTCTGATACCATTTGTTCCTGAAAAACCCATGTTGGCTACTTCTTAACACCTCACCCTTCTCTAAGTACCTGCAAATTAACGGTTTTATTATTTGTCTAGGTTTCTGATATTGAAGTCACCAGTCTGTAGTTTCCTGAATCATCTTTTCTCCCCTTCTTGAAAATAGAAGCTATGTTTTCTCTTCTCTAATCTTCAGGAACCTCTATTGTTTACCATGAGTTCTCAAAAATGAAAGCCAATGGTTCAAAGGTTACCTCGGCTAACCCCTTTATTCCTTAGGGTGAATTTTACTGGTCTCTGCTGACTGTGGGTAATTTCAGACGTTACGAGATCACAGTCAACCACAGTGAACCACAGACAATCCCACAGCATGGCCAAAGAGTCCTGAACGTCTGATCGGTAGCATCCAGATGTTCACCACAGTCAATCACCTGTAGGAGCCAAAGCTTACCACGGTTCTGGAGTGCAGGACGGGACCATCCCTGGAATCGTGGCAAAGTGATTCCTACTAGGAAACCGCCAAACAGAACGACTGAATGGCAACCA
Organism: Sphenodon punctatus; assembly: GCA_003113815.1. Lineage (NCBI taxonomy): Eukaryota > Metazoa > Chordata > Lepidosauria > Sphenodontia > Sphenodontidae > Sphenodon > Sphenodon punctatus. The sequence continues at coordinate 372,658 of QEPC01004641.1, read as the reverse complement.
CCAGGCAGTATCAAACAAAATGATCCCCAGCCATGGCAAAAGCACACAGCGTCACTGCCAGGCAACGAGCAACACACAGATTGGGCAGGGAAATTTAAAGGGCACACTGCAGCAGGGGAATGTGGTGGGATGGAGCAAGGCAGAAGGGCGAGGAGAGCGGAGGGTGAGCAAGGAAGGGAGGAGAAGGAGGAGAAGGAGGTGGCGGAGGAGCAGCGGCAGCCAGAGCAGGCTGCCCCAGAAGGGACAACTGGCCAGGGTACGGAAGCACCCCAGAAACTGGTAAGGAGAGTGAGGAGAGGCCTGCACAGTGGCAGAGGGGCACGAAGGGGGGGTGCCCGGTGAGAGGGGGGCAGGGAGGCGGGCCGCAGGTTGGAAGGACAGAGGCTAAACCCCCTTTATGACCCACACACCGGAAAATGAGTCTGGGAGCCGGAGCGGCCACAGCGCTCCTGGCCAGGCACCCCCGGATGCGGACGGCCAGGTGGAGCTGGTAAGTGGAGAGCTACAGGAGGTTGGTGTGCACCCAGTACCANACAGCGCTCCTGGCCAGGCACCCCCGGATGCGGACGGCCAGGTGGAGCTGGTAAGTGGAGAGCTACAGGAGGTTGGTGTGCACCCAGTACCACTCCGCACATAGGCACAGGTGCAGCCAACATGCGCCCATCCGGCTCGCATCCATGGCGGACAGTGTCCCTGGTGCGGTCCAGAGTGCAGCTCTCCTGCCTGTGTCCCAGGCCTGCCCCTGCTCCATGCCCCACCCTTGCACCTGTGGGGTGGGCCCCTGCGCACCCCTAATGACCGCCCTCAACAGCCCACTTGCCGCCAGCTGACCGGTGGCTCCTGTGTGGCTGCTGAGGGTGCCCCTCATGGTTGCACCTGCACTCCCGGCATGGGGGGTTGTGCCCCGGGCCCACATGCACCCATCAGTGCTGTCCACAGCTGGTTGTCTCCTGTCATTGCCTCCCTGTTATCAGTGCTAGCTGTACTGCCAGTGCGCTTGGTTCCTGCAGTTGTGCTGGTTTCTCTCCGCATGCATTGCTCGCTAGTCATCCCATGTTGTGGCCTACAGGCTTATCATGTGTCCTTGGAGCTCCCCTGCATCCCTCCCCAGCCCACATGGGAATGTGGGGCCCTTCTTTCCTTGCTGGGTTGACCCTCTGCCTGCTGGAACATGGTCGGCTGTGCTGCCCCAGGGCTCCCATGCCCTGGATCACCTGGCACCCCCCTCCCCCCCATAGCTGGACCTTCCAGGAGACCATGGCCTATGTGACCTGTGGCATTCCCCGGCTGTACAACTGCTCCTGTGCTTCCTGGATACCCTCTGGTGCCTATGCGAGTCTGAGCTTCGGCCTTTGCTACTTTGGCTATGAGGTGAGCGCTTGAGATTGCCAGCTCCATATGGAGGCGCTGGGCCTTCATCCCTTTCCTGATGGGCAGGTTCCAGAGATGAGGTGCTCACATGTGGTGTGGTTCCCAGCAGAGACTGTGTTGGCCATCTCATTGTGTAGCCTCGACGGGTTCATGAGCTGTCTGGTGGATGGGGGCCCTGCCCTGGCTGTTTCCTTCTTTGGCTGCATCCACTGGACCCGTGGATACCAGCAGTCACATGGGGTGATGTATTACCACCTGTTGAAGCTTGGGCACCTGCCATGGTCCCTTGCTGCTGACTATACCTTGTTGGAGGCCACCAGACCAGAGTTGGTGTCACTGGCTGCTGTGTGGTCCCATGCTGATGTTCAGGTGGGGCTCGCTGGGCTGGATCAATTTGAGGCCTACTACCTCATTGCCCACCACATGGCAGGGCTTGGCCACCACCAGGGCATGCTTCAGTGACCCCACTACATGCATCTGGTGGGCCAACCGGTCCCAGCCCCCTTTGTTACCCCCTGTATCTGACTGTGAGGCTCCCTGTGTCTTCAGTGTTATGGATGACAGCCCCACCGTGTGCTCCCTGCACCTCCCTGCCGGCTCGGGGCACTGGCCACTCACTCCATGCCATTCTGGCCTCACGGATGTTCTGGCTGGTTCACTTGCCTCCGTTCCACTCTCCTGTGTTGCTGTGCCGCCCCCCCCCATGGGCACCCCCTGTCCTTCGCTGCCTGTGGTGTTCCTTTCCGTATCCGGCCCCCCCTTTGACTGGTTCCTGCTGCCTAACACCACTACTGGCTCTCCCCGTGATGTTTCCCTCCCTTGCATGGTCGCCCGCTCACCTGTGTCCATCCCCATGGGCCCCCCCTGTGCTTCCCTGCCTGTGGGGGTCCTTTCCATATCCGGCCCCCCCTTTGACTGGTTCCTGCTGCCTAACACCACTACTGGCTCTCCCCGTGATGTTTCCCTCCCTTGCATGGTCGCCCGCTCACCTGTGTCCATGCCCTGGCCACCCATGTCACATGCACCCCCCGCCCCTTGGGTGCCTCCGTGACTGTGTGGGACTTGGGGCCACTGGACAGCACCTCCCAACTTCCTCCGGGGGGGAGGTGCATGTGCTTCCCACAGGCTCCTGCTCGCATCCATCCCCAGCCGTGCTTGTGCATCAGCGAGGGGGATCCTTGCCATCTGGACCTGCCTCGGACTGCTCCGGTGCCTTCCCTGGCTTGTTTCCCTCCCTCTGTGACCCTGCTCTGTCCCTGTGTCTTCTGGGTGTTCTGACCATGGTCCGGAATCGGTGTAACGTCTCTTGCGCTCATCTGTTTCCTTGCCGTGGTCCCGCTCCCATCTATTTGGGGCTTTCCTGGACCATGTGAGGGGGTTAGCTGGCTTGCCACAGTTGGGAATTCACTGTGGTGACCTGGGGGTTCATCATATCTGAAATTACCTTGTGATACATCTAGATTATCCAGATATTCTTTAACCTTATCCTTCTCTATTTTGACAATGAGTGTCCTTAGATGGACACTGGGGTGCTCAACCATGGACCAAGTCCAGGGGTGCCTCCCTTCCACATCTGCCTGCTTGCAACCACTCCTGAGTCCATTTTAAATGGACCCAGTGGTTGCCATGGACCACAGTCTACCAATGCACACCCCACCCTGCCTCCCATACAATAGAGCTGCAAGTGGGATGACCACCCATCTAAGCTTCCACCTGAAGCTCTATGGCATTGTCCAGGGCGGTCCCCAAATGGAAGTGGAGCTGCAGCAGCCATCAATTGAGTAGACGGACTGCTGCTCTGCCTCCAGCCGGTGCCCCAGGTTTGGACGACCCATTCCTCCGTCTGTGCTCTGGGATGTCCCGGGCACTGCTAGCAGAGCTAGAGTGCAGCAGGTAGCACCTGCTCTGCTCCTGCTCTGCTTGCACAGATGGTGGCTTGCCTTTGAATGGATGGGCCACCTGGATGTGAAGCAGAGCCGTGCCATGGGTGTCATCCATGGAGAGGCACATAATGTTTAATGACATAAACTGGTCACCATCATTCGTTTTTGTGAAGAGAAGACTTAAGCAAAGCTAGCAGTGAGCACCACATCCTAGTATCCTCAGTTACTAGCTCTCTATTGCATAATGGCTCTATCATTCCTATTGTTTTTCTCTTGCTACTAATATACAACCATTTTAAATTGCTTTTCACATCCCCTGCTAGCCAAAGCTCATTCTGAGCTTTCTTCCCTTTTATCTTGTTCCTGCATTCCTACACTGTTCTTCCATATTTATCCTTATTTATGCTCAGTGATGTAGCTAGATTTAATAGGGCCCTGGGGCAAGTTCAATTACTGGACCCCATTCTAACTGGGATGGAGAAGGCAAGGCACAGGGACATGCCAGAGCATGGAGAGAGGCACAGGTGGGATTTGGAGAGGATGGGTCACAGAGGGGCAGTGAGGAATGGGGGGACTGGAGCAGGGAGAGAAAGCAAGGCACTGGAGCAGACTGAAGTATGGGAGCTGGTGCTGGGACAGGAGCATTGAGGCATGGGGACAGAAGGTGTGAAGAAGGAACAGAGGGTACCAGAGAGGGAGCCTGAGAGGGACTGGGCAATAGAGCCAAGACAGAGTGATTGCAGCCTGCACTGGGGAGTCAAGCCAGGTTTCACTCTGTGCTGTACAAAGGAGAGGTGGGAACGGGGGCTGGTGGAGGTGACCTAGTAGGGCAGCATTACCAGTCCACCTGAGTCAAGGAGAAGGACTCCATGGGCAGGTTTGAGTCTTGGTACTTATCTTTGAGAAGGAGGATTGATGAAAACACCACCTGTGTCCCACATGACACAACTCCACTAGGGCTCCAAAGTTGGGAACCTCTGCTCAAAAGGAACTTGAAGAGACTGAACTTGTTAGGGACATATATTAACATTCAAAAAGTGTTGTCGATTGAATTGTTATATAAAAGGAGAGTTCAAACATTTTGGAACTATCACTAGGGATTGAGATTGACACAGTTTGGAATTTATACATCTTTGTTCTTTATTTAAAAGAGCACACAATTTGGAGATTCTTCCTCATCTGAAATAAATTGTTCATTCTTCCTTCCTCTTACTTCTCCAGAAAATAGGCTATATCCTTAGAGTTACTATATCACTGTGGGTTTTTGGGTTTTTTGCCTTTATTATGCTGACTATAATCAGTGCAATAACTACCTAAATCTGAAGAAGATATAACAGACATCAGAGTGTATTTTACAGGGGCTTAAAGAGTGTACGTTCTAGAATCAATTCTCTCTGTTTGTGCTGTGTATCCTCCTTTGCCAGATCTGGCAGGAGTGGGAATCAGCTTTGAGTGCAGCCACCTGAGACATCCTGGGCAGGCTACCACACCTTGAGGTCACCTTAACCCACTCTGGACAACCAGACCACATGATGCAATACTTCATGTGCCTGTTGGCTGCCAGATATTCCCTGTCACCCCAGGGCATGGCGAGCAGCCTGCTGCTATGTGCTGTGTCCTCGAAAAAAGTCTGAGGACACATAACATAGCAGCCTTATCCCAGCTGAGGTAAGGCTGCCTAAGGCATGGCTGGCCATGTGCCAGGGTCCCTTCTACACTGCCACATGGCAAGCTCCATGGTGGGGTTTTGAGCAGTAGGCGCCATCAGTATTTTAGTCAGGCCAGCGGAGGGAGGCGGGGCAGGGTCAAACGCCCAATTATGTGGCCACGGCAGGGTATATGAAAGTGGCCTAGCTGCCCTGCAGGGGGTGGGACAACCATCTGACCAGATCCCCATGTTTGCACCACAGTGTGGTAGCTAGGCTTGCATGCTATGGGACCACACAGGAATCAAGCCCTCGCAGCTCATGTGGCTGCACCCTTTGAAGAGGAGTCACACTTCACAGTAAACAGGTGGCCAAACCTGATGCTAGAAGTCCCACTTTGCAGATGTAGAAGTGAAACTGAGACCCAGTATCTTGCCCAAGGGCAGGATTGAACCCAGAAGACTCTGCTCCAAATCCAGCATGCTATCCACTGGAACACAGTGGTCCTCCCTATTTGAATCAATTTCCTATCTCCAAAAAGTTCAGTTAAGTTCACTTTATTAAGGCTATCCGTCATATTAACAAGATATAACTAACGATAATAAACAGGCTAATACCACAGCAATTCAAAGAACCTTCTCAACACTAGACATAAATGATACAAAGGTAAAGCTTCAATGATTGTAAACAACAAACCAGATAATCCATTTTAGAGCAAATCAGTCTCAAGTATAGGAGGGCAGATTTAGCAGATAAAATTCACCATGCCAATTCATATAGTCTTCCTTAAACAAAACGCTAATTAAAAGGTACAGAGCTATGGCTTTAGCAGTCTCAGGATTTCTAGATGCAAGCAAAAATGAAATTTGATATTCATATGAGGAAAAAACTTTATCTACATAAAGTGGAGACAGCCAACATTCTCTTAAATCCTGGTAATATGGACAAGAAAATAATACGTGCTCTAAGGATTCAGTTTCAGTGGCTACACAAGGACATAGCCTCTCCCCAAACTGGAGGCCAGCTGCTCTACATCTGGTAACCGTCGAATCAAAAAGTTCGAAATGAGGTAGTGAGGTTGCTCTGCAAAGCTGGTAATCAGGAAGCCATTCAAGATATTGTTCAAGACAAAGCTGGACCTTAAGTTTACTACACCAAGAAACTATTTTAATGCCAGGTAGTCTAGCCATATCCTCCTGTGCGGAGACATCAAAGAGTCTCTGTCTCATGGAAACTAGACATTGGTACCTACTTCCGATCACACAGCCCTCAGGAGGGTAACCAATTCTGCAGAGAGCTCTTGAGACCTCACCCCACCAGGGATAGTTTCTGGATCCAGCATGACAAGCTTGTTCAATCCAACACAAAAATAGTATCCAAAAAGCTAAAACCCACAAGGAGTGCCCCCTTGTGGGTACCACCTGTTAGTCTTGTTCGTATGATGAGGGATCACAGAGCAGCATTCTCAGTTGCTGCCCCCAATGTTATAGAACTAGGGATGTGCGAATGTGGTTCGGAAGTTTGGAGTTCAGACCGAACTCAAATAGTTCGGTTGAATGAACCGAACTTTCGAACTGAACTCTAATTCGACCGAACTGTTAGGTCAAACTGAACCAGTTCGGAAGGTCAAAAAACTTGGGTTTGAATGTTTGAACTTGGTTTGGAAATTCGGAATTCGACCAAACTTGAATACTTTGGTCGACCGAACCGAACTTTTGAACCAAAATCAATTTTTGAACCGAACCAAAACGAATTTCCGAACTCGGTTCTGTTCACACATCCCTATATAGAACTCCCTTCCTCTGGAGGTTCATTTTAGTCCAAGTCTGAGTGTCTTCCAGAGGCAGTGTAAGATCTTTTTGTCTATAAAGGCCTTTGGCAGGCAAGGATAGGGATGGGAGGTCACTGGGTTTGGGGTAGGGCTGTGAGGGGACATTGGATGTGGGAAATTAGGAGGTGGTATTGGGTGGGTTTTGTGGAGGGTTGTGGGAGGGATGGTTTTTTTGGGGGTTGTTTAAAAGTTTAAATACAGAAAGAAAGAAAATTTAAAAGACCAATGAAAAGGAATGTACCCAAAAAGAACTCTCAAAGCAGTGTAATAAATATACTAAACCCAACCTCTTCTTTTACCACCTTTAAGCCCTGAGATCTAATAGACGAAAAAACAAGATTAGAAAGTAGATATTTTAAATGAACACAATTGGTTGCCCCTGCTTTGAAGGTTTTCGAGAAGAAGATGCTTATGAGGTATGTTATGGTGTTCAATTATGGGGCTGTTCCCCATTAGCGGTACCTCTTCCTGAATCCATACAGAATAAATTTTGAGGAAATTACTGGGTGTTCCACTAGGAACTGCTGCCGCATTGGTGAAATTAGAAACTGGCTCTATGTCTCTTGAGGCATTGGTAGTAAAATTTATTCTTGTTTTTGCTCTGAAATAGGCTTTGAGTAATAAGCATGCATTTATTCAAAGGTGTTTTGAACTAGAAAGACTTTCAGATAGATATTCTTGGATGAGGGCTGTAGATCTTCATCTAAAAAGGTTAGGTTTTTCGCTTCCCTTTTTGACTCAATTTCCTCTGAATATTTGGAAAAAGTTGATAAAAGAAAGAGTGGGAGATATAGATCTGCAGACTTTAAGATCTAAATTTGGTTCAGTGCGAGTCTCCTTTTTATCGCTTAATTCTCCCTCCATTGTACGGCAGTGGTTATTTGTCGACCTTAATTAAACCAGGGTTAAGGAGAACCTTTACAGCTCTCCAATTCCAGTCATTTACTTCAGATGTTTCCATTGGGAGATATATAGGTCAGCCTTATGCCCAGAGGTTATGCGCATGCAGGGGAAATGTTATCGAAGACCTGGTGCATTATTTCTTGCATTGTCCATTGTACAGAGTTCCCAGAAGGAATTTATGGTGTAAAATCAATCCTCCAGTAGGTCTGTCCTCAAATGGACTGATGTGTTTTTGTTTGGCAGACAAGGTAGCTGCAATTACAGAAGCAGTTGCCTGGTTTGCTTATTGTGTAGCCTCTTTGAGGAAGAATTATGTTCATATTCATAAAAATCTTAAGAAGTTTGATATATGTTTGTCTTAGTCTGTATTCATGCCAGTTATTTAATTAGGTTGATTATGGATTATGGAATCTGGGTATTATTGTACTTGGATTATTGTATTTTTTTATTTTTTTTTTCGTATTTTCTTTTTATGATTGGAGGTGTGTTGAAATATGGATTGGCAAAAGATAAATTGTTATGGTGACGATGTTGTTGATTTGATTTGAAATTGTATTACTGTATTTTAAACTTGTCATGGCATGTTGCCAGAACAAGAAATAAACAAATAAATAAAATAAATATTAAAAATGAACACAATCAGTTAATTTCTGAAATGAAATTGAATTTGTTCAAGAGTACCTAAATAAATATATATATATTGGTACTCTTGAACAAATTCAATTTCGTTTCAAAAATTAACTGATTGTGTTCATTTTTAATATTTATTTTATTTATTTGTTTATTTCTTGTTCTGGCAACATGCCATGACAAGTTTAAAATACAGTAATACAATTTTTGCCAGTATATATATATATATATAATTGATTATAAGCTAGAAACTTGGAAGCATGACAGATTTTGTTTTGGTTGGTTTGTTTATCATGTCTTCTTCAGTGGAGGGGAACAATAAACCTGGACATGGGAAGCATGAACCTTTGAAGACTGTTGCTGCTTTCGGACAGTCGATGTTGAGGTATTTAATTAGCGCCTTTAAAAGAATGCGTTACTGGCTTTAATGCATAAAATGTCATGTCTAAATCCCCCACATGGGATATTTACACGCAGCATGATTTTATGCAATGTGTTCACCGCGCACATCTAAAAACGGCCTCAGTCAGAGCAGGTGCACTTGCAGCACCCATTGGCTGCTGGGGGATTTTTGCCATCAGAAGAGGGGAGGGTTGTTGCACCAGCTCATACCTACATTGAGAGCTCAGAGCAATGGCCCTCATGCCTGCCCAGCCTCCTCCCCTCAGCTGTTAACCCAGTGAGTGACTCTGAGGAGATACTCACAATTATTCTATTGAGGGTGGTGCAATGGTCTTTGAGCCCAGGACCTCAAGAACATCTAATCTCAGACAGGGCTTAATTTGTGTGAGGGGTGGCCTGCCAGGGCTCAGCCCCATCAATTAAATTCAAGGAGCTACACCCTGAGAACTGCTCCAAGTTGGAATGTGCAGCCTGAAATGTGAAAACTGCTGATATTGACTATTTCAGGGTTTGCACAAAATCCAGAAAAACCTGGAAGTTTTATTTGGCTCTCATTAATGAATTTCCTGCCCCACCCCTTGTGTTCATCAGCATGTAGATTAAATCACAAGAACTTTTGTTTTATATTCAGCTGGAGAGCAGCAGGTTAGTCCAGTGGTTGGGTTGCTAGATAGAGAATAGCAACCCTGTGAGTACGATCAGTTAGTCTTGTTCGTACAGCTCGCCAGAGGGCAGACATTCTCAGTTGTTGTCCTGATGCTATGGAACTACCTTCCCTCAGAGGTTTGGTTGAGCCTGAACCTGAGCATCTTCCGGAGGTGGTGTAACACCTTTCTCTTTGTAAAGGCATGTGGTGGCAGGGATGGGGGCTTGGTGTGTGGGTTGGGGTAGGTTTGTGAGAGGGTTTGGAGTGGGATATAAGGAGGTGGTATTGGGTGGTTTTGTGAGGGGTCTGTAGGATGGCTGGGGGGTTGTTTTTTTTGGGGGGGGGTATTTTATTGTTTTTATGGATTTTTATGTTTTATAAATATTGTCAACCACCCTGAGCCTTTTAGGGAAGGGCGGGATAAGTAAGTAAATAAATAAATAAATAAATAAATAAATAGGTTCATTTTCCTGCTCTGACAAGCGCTGCACTAGGAGAGGTGGCTTCCAAGCAGAGGTGTAGCTTCTAGACAGACTTAGGCCGTAGCAATTCATTATTTTATTTTATTTTTACATATTAAGCTTTGTTAATCTGCCTCTCTTCTTGAGTTCATTCTCCAATCCAGTCCGAGCAGGCAGACTGACTATAGCCGTCCTTGGAACTCTGAATTCAATCACATTTCAGCTTATAAACATTCAGTAAGTATGTAGTCAACACAGTTCTTTTTAATATCTTGGTGTAATTCTGTCTTTATTGAAGTCAATGGCTATGTTTGATCTTGATGGGTGAAGACTAGCTTTCATGTAGCTGCTATTCTGTATTTATGAAGACCAATGGGTGAAATGCTTCATTGAATTCAATAGAAGTTTTGTTATTTAGTAAAGCCAGGATTTTATCCACTGTATTTGACTGAGAAGGCTGAAGGTATTTCAGGGGACAGATATGTTAACTGTAGAAGCCAAGTGGAAATTTTGCACCAGGTGCATTGATAACTGTAAGAGCCATTTAGTATTGCTGAAAATTTGCCAGACAGCTGTACTGAACACTTTGTTTTTGAACCAGCCTCTGAAATATCTTCCTTTGAGAAAGCAATTCATTCTCCTCCCTGTTGACACTTGATACCACAACCAAATATATCAGGCTTTTTGTGTAGAATGCTATCATTCCTCATCTTCTGCTTTAATGATGAACTGTTGTGCCATTTACCATTGTACCACCACTTTACATTTGCTGTTCCTGTGTTTACTTTAACATAGACCCTAGATTGTTCCAAATGCTATCATTACAGTCAGTGGGGCTGATTCCATGTCCCGTGCACACTGCTGCACAGGTTCCGCACACTGTAGGCCCCATGCCGGGGGTGAGTGTGACTTGCTCACATGCAGCGGTCCATAGGGCATGGGATCGGCCCCAGCGTCTCATGATGGAACAGAGTGTGCACAACTGAGCGGAATATAAGAGGCACTTAATGACATAGCAAAGGATCTGTCTGGTAATTTGGTACAGTCGCTCATAACTTTCGCTGTCATTAGATGACCTATGTAAAGTAACTGCACATTCCATCATAACTCCCCCCCTCCCCTTTGTCCTTAGTTACTCTATAGAAAGATATCACTTCTCCTGGAGCGTCTGTTTATCATTTTCCAAGGAAGACTGCCCTTTTAGTGTTTCTTAAACTGTGTGTCATACAATCCTGTGAATAAATAGTATACCTGTAACAGAACAGCTGTGCACAGGGCAATGTGAATGGCAATTATGCACTCACTACATCCATCATACATTTGTAATAATGCCAGTCTCACTCTTGTAATATTAACTCAGAGTAGCATGCTGGTATTTTAAACGGAGTCATGGGATATGGGACGTTATTCAACTGAATAACAATACAAAACCAACATCCATGGGTATTCTCCATCTCCTACAATTAGGGCACTGTGGTATAGGTATCAGAGTCCTAAATTATCCTTAGATTTCTAAGTTTTAAACACTAGGACTGGCAAAGCATCCCAGAAGTAAGTATTACCCACTGAGATGTGCCACTGTTTTTATTTTAATCAATATACAGAGAAAATGTATAATCTAATGTATTATTGTGGAAAGTTTCAGCAATCCAATTGAAATCACATACTAGAAAACACTTTGGCAAGAACAAGTATCACTAGATGTGAAAGTACAGTAGACATGAAGCTTAATAGATCTGAAATTGGGGTTACAGCCACACAATACAACTAGCACAGTTTGGGCAGCTTTACCGCACTTCCGTCACTGTTGCTGCATGATGACGTGCATTATGTGCCCTGTGGCCACCAGATGTTTCCCCTCCCCATCATAGGGTGCGGTGGGAAGCTGGCTGTTATGCCCTGCATCCTTGGAAAAAGGCTGAGGATACAGGGCATAACAGCCTTACCGAAAGTGGGGTAAGACTGCCGAATGCACAGTAGCATGCCACCAGTCATGGGACCAGTCCCCCATCTACCCCGCCATGTGGCTTTTAGTGGTGGGCACTATTTCCTGTATAATTCAGCCCCAGGGTGGAAGCAGGATCCTTCTAGGGGCAGGATAGTGGGCAGTATGGGAGAAGGTGGGTGTTTCAGTCCCAGGCACTCACTCATGTAGCTAGCACTTCGGTCCACCCCAGGGCATGGCAAGAGGTCTGATAGCGACCCACCTGCCTGGCTTTCCTGCGGGGGTGGTCGTGGACTGTCTTCCCTGCTCCCCATGCTGGCCCTGTGCTGCCCTACTGTGCCTTGGGCAGCCTTACCTCCCTTTGGGTAAGGTTGCTATGGGTGCAGCCACACAAGGAATTATCCTACTTTGGGCAACATTAACACACAAACACAATGCAGTGTCTTCTCTATGGCCACTGGCTGCCAGATGTTCACCACGCCTCAGAGTGGGAGGCGATCTAAAAAGTAATGCATCGTCCGAAAAAGGTCAGGGACACATTACATGTTAGTATTGCCCAAAGTGGGTTAAAGGGCCTGCCTTCCATGTGGCCAAGCCCTGCAACCCTGCCATGAGGCAAGGTCTGGGGATGAGGCCCAGAGGAGCTCCCTCTTCTGTGCTGCCTCATAATTGGGGAGAAGGGCCTGGGAAGAGCAGGGCTCATTGGGCAGTCACATAGGGGGCACATCCTGCAGATGCCAGGCTCCCATCCAAGCAGTGCCAGAAACCAAGTCCCCATACAAGCAGACACTTGAGAGCTGCACTCTCAGAAACCAAGGGCAGATGAATGGAAAGCCACCCAGACTCCAAGGCAGGATTCAAAGGCTTGGGTTCCAGGATCAAAGGACAGAAGGGTGAGACTCCAGCCAATGCAAAGAACACAATAGGCCCAGTCCAAGTGTGTGGAAACAAGAGGGCAGAAACAAACAAAGGGCATAATGGGGAACAAAAAGCTGGCTGATGATCTGCACAGCTTCCTGTGGCTACTGGCTGGCCTTTTATACAGCCCAGTAGCCAATCAGGAAACTCAGGGCATGGAATGAGGTTGAGGATGGGTATGGCTTGACTAGCACTTGAAGAAGTCTTATTATGAGGTCTTATAGTTAATAATGGGTCTGGCCAGTGGGAACTGGTGACACTTCAGAGTCAGCTGCTGTCCCAAGGCACTGGCTCGAGCCCAGGTTCTTACACTGTAATATTGGCCTTAACTGCATCTTATAGCAACAAATCAGAAGCCAGTACAGGAGAAGGAAGCTGTGGCTGCAATGCCCCAATGTGGGCATGCCTACCTCTGGCCAGCCGGGGAATATAAACTCCCGAACGCTTCTTGATCTCATGGGAGAGTCTTGGGGGTGAGAGGTTGGAAAACTGAGTCCACTCAGACAGACTTGATAATTTCAGGCCTCCTTTGCCTCCTCCTAAGTGTGTGTCTGTGTGTCTGTGCAGGGGGTGGGGTTGCACAAATCAGCCATCTGCTCAAGTGCAGAGCTGCCTTTTTAAAGTAAGACAGCAGCAGTTAAATCCAAGGATCTTGCCCTTCACAATAGTTATATACCAAAATATATAAATATCCTGTACGATCCCCCAGCTTGAATGTCTTTATGGTCCCGCCCACTGAGCACACAGACGTTTTACATTTAAAGGTGTTGGCTGAAAGGCCATCAACAGAGTGAAGCCAAATTAATGGAAGTCTGTTATGAAATGGCATTCATGAGTCAGAGTGAATCAGCTTTGAATAGATAAACAAAGCAAACAACAGGGGGAAAAAAACCTTTAGCATCCACAAGGACATGGAAAACTCCTGTTATGAATTTAAAAACAGTTTGGATATGCCAAATAAAAGTCAAATTATTGTTTATTATAAGCCGGAGCCATCACAGTGACATACAACATAAAATAAAACAGAACAATCCAAGACCAAATAAAAGATAGGACTATATAGCTAATTCTCTGCATGGAAAGTGTTGTTAATAGTCAGTTCTATGTATGGGAGTAGGAAACCTTCTCCCCACTCTGGGCCAGAGTATTCTGTAGGGAGTAGGGTATGGTCACAGTGGAGGGTAGGGCCTAACACTGAGCATTCTGCTGGAAGAGGGGCAGCCCAGAGCATCCCCACTTCCCTCTGGCCTGGGACAGGTTGCCCTTTCTCTTCTTCAAAGAGGCCCACCTGAGGTAGTACATGAGAAGCAGGAAGCCTGCTAGAAAGTCAGTTGGGCCATTAGATGACATGGGGTTGAAAGGGGTGCTTGGGCAGGATAAGGCAATTTCAGAGAAGCTGAATGAATACTTTGCTAATGTCTTCATTGCAGACAAAGTGTAGTCTGCCTATCCATCTTGGGGACATACCCACGTGGGAACTATTCTTTGTAGGTGATGAATCAGAACTGTCACAAATCAATGTGGCTCTGGAAGAAGTGCTAGAGCATACTGACAAACTAGTAGCAAAACACCACGACCATATGGTATTCACCCCAGAGTTCTGAAGGAACTAAAAAATGAAATCACAGACCTAGTATTGGTAATCTGTAGCCTATTGCTAAAATCTGCCACTGTACCTGAGGACTGAAGGGTAGCAATGTAATGCCAGTCTTTAAAAAGGACTCCACAGGCAATCTTGGAAACTACAGACCAGTTAGCCTGATGTCAGTGTTATTATTATTATTATTATTATTAATTATTATTATTATTATTAACAAAGATTTATATAGTGCCAGCAGTGTACCTGGCACTTTACAAAGTAATAAAATAGACACAGTCCCTGCCCCTAGGGCTTACAATCTGAGAGACAGGAGCTGGAGGAGAGACTTAGGAAGGGGAACAGAGGGAGAGACAAGGGGTCTAACATTCATGAAGATGCGAGGTCTCAAGTGCACGTACTTGGCTTGGTTACGATGAGAATGACAGCAGGCAGGTCCATGTTGCAAG